>JAOVYX010018028.1:0-20960 GCA_035668315.1 Drosera spatulata | reverse complement strand
GCTCATTGCAGCCTGATGATTAGAAACAAGAGTTGAAGTTGAGATGTTAGAACAAAATATTACTCCAACAAAAAATTCACAAGACACATAAGGTGATCCAACAAAAAATTTAATTTCACGGTGATAACCGAACCTAAACATGGACTAATATCTAAAACAGACTCAAGGAAACAGAGTTAGATGCTCATATACAAAGATTATTTATCGCAGAGGAACAGTGGAAACGGCGAGGCAAACACGAAAAAGTCAATTGATTTATGCCAGAACCAAATTCACACACATGCCAATAAGGAGGCTTTGGATTGATAAATACACCTGCATCATGCGCATATCAAAGCGCCCAACGAATACGGTCACCGACACTAGAAGATCGAAAACAGTCTTGAACAAGTCAGCAGATGTTCTGAAATGAGTAGCAGAAAATGAGGACATTAGAAAGCGTACGTTCACAGCAACATTGGGAGTGATAACATTCACCAGAAAGAAAGTTGTATAAGAAAATACCCTGAATACCAAGGAACCATATCTAGGAAACCAGGCTTCAACTGCTTCTTTTTCATTTTTTGATATTCTTCAATCGGCCGAGGATGAGTAAGAGCCCATCTGTAAATTATCAGAGATCAGTGGAAAGTAAAATGAGACTGATGAAGGATATGGATTCAGCGGTTAGACTAAGTTTGGATAGACACAAAAAAGGCTTTTTCAAAAAAATATTATGGTTAGTGACTGCGATTATCAGTTCGTAAGAGTCTCCGAGCTACAAAAAAAGCAGGAGAGCGAACAGCAACAGAAGGATGAGCATTAGGGTGTAGTCGCTTAATGGTAAAATTTTGGGAACAGAACATCAAACCAGCACAGGCTTCCAACACCTATTCCAGCATCATGTGATCAATAGTGACACAAAATGAAAAAAGATCCAATCACAAACCAATTGTATGGGAATCAAAGAAAGCATGTAAAAGGAAATCAAATCCCAAAAGGTCATATACTACTTCCAAGGATAGTGAGAATTTCGGAATCACCGTAACCAATGCTCGAAACAGAACCGAAAACCCAAGAAAAGAAACGCATTTCCAGCTAAAACAAGTAAGCATAACTCACCCTGTTGACCTTTCAACTATATAATTTGCAATGTAAAGGCCTATGAATGTCGCCCAAAGTGAGTATATTGGAGATATTTCTTCAGACGATCCATCACAAGGGCCGCTGCAAGCTATCTGACAATTAGGAAAACATGAAGTTAGCAAGCAAGTGCCATAAACTCTAAGATCAAGCGCAAAAACTCCAATTGATCATACCTCTCCGTAAATCACCCACTTCGATAGAAGTGGATAGTCACTAGCAGATCCAACAGGTGCAAACCAAGATGAACAGACCTGATCCTTCAGCTCATTCAAGCGCAAAAACTTAGCAAGCCATGTATTTCTTTCCTCCTTCTTCCAGAAAGAGAACCAACCGGAATGCTTTCGCTCAAATGGCCTTTCCCTCAAAATGGCACGATTGCCACAGTGACTATAAAATACACAGCATGCGATACTGATGACCTATAGAGAAACTACGGTCATAAGAAAGTAGAAACTGAAAGCCAGGACCTATAAATGGATGTTGAATGATTGGCAGCAGATGGTTCTAAGGAACTCACCGCACAATTTTGAAGGATGGTCAAGATCTTTGGTCTCTTTCCAGCCACACGAGCAACAAGGCCAAGGTACCAGAGTCCAATGAATGCAAGATGGAAAACAAGAAGAAATACAATTGATGAAATATAGATGGTTAAGAACAATGAAAGGTTCATCCTCAAATCCACTCCCATGGACTGTAAGCTCGGGAGATGATATACAGCGGCGACTAAAATCCAGGCAATATACCTACAGAAAATGGAAAACAAATATGCTCAATGTTATTTATATACTATAAAGCACAACCTACATGCATAATAGTTAAGTACATAAATATCAAAACAAAATTCAGCCAGGACTGCATGCATAATAGTAAAGTACATAAATATCAAAACAAAATTCAGCCAGGACCAACTGATTCCATCAAAGTGACAAAACTTACCACCGACTGAAATTTGAATAACTTGGTGTAATCGGCTTCCCGACAAATGGAGATGAGAAGAAATAGAAGAATCCAAATAAACATGCGTACATTGACCACCATTTGATGTTGGTGTCTAGCCCTTGAATAAAAGTGTACATATTATCAAATGATATGAAGAACAGGCATCCCACTACAACTGCGATGATAGCATGCCGTGAATGCTGGTGCGGGTATGTGTACGTATCACCCAATATTGTTCGGACACTTTCCATTTTCAATGTATCCAGTAACCCAGATGATTGCCTGCTAGGTCCCATCCAGCTGTCTCATACGAGGTCGAATTGATCAATCAATTTTACTTCCAGGGAATGTGCTTCGCAGAAGATAATGGCTACTGAATCCTTGACGTAATTCCAAGAAGAATGCAATCAGTAAAATCTAGGAAAGTAATTATGCCGCTTCAGTGTGCTTTTAGAATTCATGGAGGAAATTTACAGAAGATAACATATTGGAAGCACTAAATCATGGCTTGTTGAGAGGGAAATAAATCTAACCAGAGATCATCTAAAAGCAAAGATACAAACGATGCTATATAGCACATCAGGAAGCTTTAAATTGAAACTAACATCTCTTGAAAGCAAAATATGATGTTACACGCCAACAAGAAAAAAAGATAAAAGTACGAAGCTATTTAGGAAAAACCATGAGACCGAATGTACAACTCAACATGGTCATCAAATTTCAAGGTTAATTGTTATGAATTTCTGACTATAGACTTGTGGTTTTCCGACATTGTCAATCAAATATAGCTGAACTCACATAATAGCAAATGAAATGCTTGGCTATGTTGTTGTTACAGTGTTAAGGACTCCAAACACAAACTTGAAACACGAGGACATCCAGAAACACAAACACGAGCACATCCTGATAAGTTGACAACTAGAGCACCAAACATCAGGCCACTATAGCGACAAATCAAATCATCACGCATCTCTCAACTCATCGATTTGGTACAGGTCAAAGGGTATATATGAACCAGGGAAGAAACTAATAAACAGACGAATCAAACACAGAATACAGATGCCTCCACGGTTAAACTTCCATGTTTTGAACAAATTCTCTCAAGTGCAATTAGTATCAAGCCACTTGCCAGCCTAATCACACCAGTTCAAATTTCAACAGCTGAAACAAAACCCCCCCAAAGCAAAAAAAAAAACAAAACTACCAAAAACCCCAAATTACAAAAAACAAAATAAAACCCCAAATAGAAGAAAAACAAAAACCCAGATCACAATAGGACAAATATAATCAGCCATTCACATAATCAGCATATCTAATCACAAAATACAAAAATTAGGGTTTGCAGCTAGAGTAATCGAATCAAACAAACCCATCGCACATATCGCACATATCGCACCAGAGCCTTCCCAGTGAAGAAAACAGCAAAATTGGACAAAAAGAAATCCATTCAATCAAAGTGGGAAGCAATATTGTGATACATACGCACATAAAATGCCAAAATTTAGATTAAAAAACAATGCTTGAATGGAGCAAGAAAGGTACCTTGAAAGTAAGAATCGAAAAGCAAAACAAAATGGATGATGATGATGAAAGGATGAAGAAGATGAAATCATTGGAAATGGATTGAATCAAATTTATATATAGTTTTTTCGTTGATAAATCGGTCGAGGGAACGGCATCTGGGCAATGTGTGCAAGGAAGCAGAAAATGGCATATTCTTGTTTTTTGTTTTTGAAATTTTCTTCGGAAGTTGCATTTAGCATAATATTTTCTTGCCTATTTTGCCCCTATTGAAAATCGCTTTCCTTTCGTGTCGGAAAGTGACCTATAACTACATGAAAATTCGCTATTTTTTCTTTTCCCACCAGCTTCAACGTTTTCTTGAGATTGCTTTCCTTCATTCTATTGTTTGTCTTAGGAGGTTTATGATGTGGATATTGTTTTATGTTTATGATGTGGATTGGGATATATAATCTCATACCACCATCATCGTATTGCGTTGATCTCATTAATCATCGTACGATATTAACGAAGTTATTCTTTGATGATGTGACGTTATAAGATTTTTAAAATTTTAACTCAAAATCAATTTAAAATGATTGAAGTAACCAAAATCTAGATAAACATAAATAATATTTTTAACTCAAAATCAACGTGAATTATTCTCACCGCTTTGACACAAAGAAAAAAAACTTATTCTCACAACGTTCTTTTATATGAATATTCCTTTTGAGTTTGAAACACAATATCTAATTTGATTGATCTCGAGTATCAGGCCATTAAATTTTTAAGTCTCATTTGATACACTGGATAAAAGACAAAAAAAGTTTATTAATTCTAATAATCCTGCGATTGGTACACAAAATACACCTAAGATTAACAATCCTATCTATTTTTATTCCCTCATTAACAGTGTCACCTTCTCCGATACCACTAATAATCCAACTAGCTATGATAAGAAACCTCAATCACAGAACGCCATCGTCACCCGTCACATCACCTGTCAACAGTCGTCCACCTCCCGCCACTCGCCATTCCTCATCGGCTGCAACCGTCGCCCACCTCTCATCGGCCGCAACTGTCATCCACCTCCCATCGTCTGTCATTGTCGTCCCCGTCTCCTGTCGCCCATAGTCGTCGTCGCCCACCAGCACCGTCTCCAGGCACCCATTGTCGTCGTCGTCCGATGGCATCGTCTTCCGTCGCCCATCGTCGCTGGTCGACACTATTGTCGTTGCCTGCTCACATTGCCACCATCGCCCCCCTCACATCGTCACGGTTGGTCATCCGTCACCCCACCGCTATCCATTATTGTCACCCGCTATCATCAACCTTCGTTATTTTTTTTCATTCGTCACTTTTATCTTGCTGTTATCAAATACAATCATGACATGTTGGGATGGGATACATAATTTTTCGGATTAATAATGAAAGGATTGTTGTGAGGTCTTAATCTAACATGTGTATTAAATAAGGTCTTAGGTCTTGATATTATATCCAACATTTAGGTTTTAACCCAAAATCAATAAAAGTAAATATTACTATACGAATGATCATTCCACCGTGCACCACAACATACGAAAATGAGAACAACATTTTGTCTATGGGATTTTTACATATAATCATCTCAAATCTTAGGAATTTATAAAAAATCACCTCAAAACTTTATATTTATAAAAACACTACTCAAATCATATGAAATTTTCAAAAACACTACTAAAATTATATGATATTTTCAAAATAGTTGTTATCGTTAGTAAAATCATTATCTTAAAAGACTTTTTCTCTCTCTTGTCTAACATATTCATCTACCTAACTTTTTCATCCATTTGTAAGAAAACCAATTGTCTTCATATTAGTTTTTCAATTTCATCAATATTTCTGTTTCTCAACTCATAATTATCTTATTAAATTGTTCTAATTCGATCACTCAAATTATAATTATCCTTATTTTGGGTATAAATATGAAAATACTAAATAAGAAAAAAAGGAAAAACTATTAAAAGTTAATAAAGTCGATGGATTCACATACGACAACAGGTATTATGTAAATTTCAATTTTCATACGACACAGGTATTTGAGATGATTATTTGTAAAAATCTTTTTATCTATAATAAAGCATTCCATATTATGTCACGTTTTTTCCACTTCTCGGAAGTACCATGCTTTTTGGGTTTAGATGGGAACAAATACAATAATGTCATCCTCGTCCCTTCTTCGTACAGCATTCCATAATTTCCATTGCAAGTAGCACAAATCTTGTGCTCAATTAATACAAGCAGTAGGCAATATTGAGCCAATGTTATGACCATATCGTAATCATCTTATTTGAGAAGATGCCGATTTCAAACATATATCCGGAAAAATATATTTAGGACGACGTCTTTGTCAGGGATGTTAAAGCATCATTTTGTGCATTTTAATTTTTTAGATACTCTTTCTTTAATCCGTGAGGTTGGATCGTTACCAATATAGAAAATATAGGATTTATAACAATCCGAAAGATAAAAACGTGTCCAATGTCCAAACAGTTCAATATAAATGATTATCGTTATCCCTAATAGAAAATAAAATCCTTGTTGAACTTGATAGTCTCTGTAAACGGATAAGGAGAACAAGATAACACGAACAGACGTGTGATTTAGCACGTTGATGTGTTTGAATGCAAATCACCCAACATGGACGTCGAGTCTAAAACCATTCAATTAGTCGAATCTCACTCTCACCCTCATCATCAGGTAATGTATTGCTTCAATTCAACTTGTTCTACTCATTCTTTTTTTCCGAATTTGTGATTCAATTTACAGGTCATCGATACTCGACTCAAAACTCTCATTTTGGAACTCCTCTGGTTTCTCCTTGTTTGCAAACTCCGATACCGAAACTTCCATCATCTCGAGGTTTCTAGAAACCACATGAAATTGAACTCCCCAATAATCGTAATTGTGATCGACGACGACATGTCTAATTCGAGGGAAGTGTTTTGGACGCGGTTTTGACGAACAATATTACAATATGATCATGTCCAATTGGTGACCCATTTGTGTTGGGTTCATGGCCCATCTTTGGACTAAACCCAAACCCAATAAAGACATGTTAACCTAGTATTCTGTTGCATCGTCTTTTTATGCTGGAACCAGGGGAAGCAAGGCAGCCGCAAGAGTGAGTGAAAACACAAAAACAAAAACCAAAACTGGTCTTAGGAGGCTACAGGTCAGGCAGCTTTCAGCACCTGTTTGGAAGATCAAATCTTGTCTGATGATGCTGATTTTTGGATATGTTGTAGAGCTTGAAGTCGTCTATTAGTTGTCCAAATTTCAGGACAATCCGATACCGGGAAGGTCTATTTCCGATCAGATTCCGACCAGATGTCTGGGAGATTTTGTGTTACTTCTTCCTCTTGTATTTCCACCTAGTGTTGGTGAGATAGTGTTGTTTGCCAAGGTTTATTGCCCTTTACGTGTGGTAGAGGAGAAGATTGATGTATACCCATTAATTTGTGATTAGTGGAGAAGTTTGGGTGGACTCTGATAAAAGTTTTGTGGTTTTTTCCCTTATAGGATTTTTCACGTTAAAAGTTCTCTTATTCTTCGACTTTGTTATTCGATTCAGTTGTTATTTTCCTGATTAGTTCAACCAGCATCCGAGTGTGTTTATCCCAACAAGTGGTATCAGAGCCATTGATTTGGTTTTGTGGGTTCTCGGTGCGAGGCTGAAATGGAAGGTAGTTCGAGTACAATGATTAAGCTCAATGGGTCGAATTGGTTGATTTGAAAGTCGATGATGGAAGATCTCTTATTTTATAGAAATTTGTATGAACCCGTTGAAGGTGATATTAATCGACCTGTTGAGATGTCAGATGTGGATTGGATGAAGCTGAATAGGAAAACTATAAGCACGATAAGACAATGGCTAGATATCAGTGTATTTTATCATGTCGCAAATGAGACATCGGCAAAAGAGCTCTGAAAAAAATTGGCTTCTTTGTATGAAAGAAAGACTGCAGGGAACAAGGCCTTCTTGATGAGAAAGGTTGTGAACATGAAGTTCAAAGATACTGTTTATGTCAATGAGCATCTTAATGAGTTTCAGGGTTTAGTGAATCAGTTGTCCACAATGAAGTTGAAACTTGAGGATGAGTTGCAGGCTTTGCTGTTGTTGAGTTCTTTACCGAATTCTTGGGAGACTTTGGTTGTGTCAGTTAGCAATTCAGCTCGAGAGGATACACTGTCAATGAGTATAGTTACCAGTGCATTACTGAATGAAGAAACCAGAAGAAAGTCCATGGGTTCAAATGATGCACAAGCACTTGTCACAGAGATCAGGAGGTGGAGCAATGATAAGTTTGCTAAGGGTCATGATCGAGGCAAGAGTCGTGGTAAGCCAAAGAACAGGTCAAAATCTAGAGAAAGAATCAAGTGTTATCATTGTGGCATTGAGGGGCACATGAAAAGAAACTGTCGGGTCTGAAAAAGAAAGCGGAAGGAAGAGACAAGGCAAAACAAGTACGACGAGAAAAACACCACTGCTACTGCAAGTAATGAAGTATTAGTTTTCTGCCATTTGGTGAGGATGGATGTCTGCATGTGTCTGATCACCAGGTTGAATGAGTTATTGACACGGGAGCATCCTATCATGCTACTGCAAACAGAGAGTTCTTCACTAAGTACAAAGCAAGAGACTTTGGTACTGTAAAGATGGGAAATTCCAGCGTTTACAGCATTATGGGAATTGGTGATATTTGTTTGATAACAAGCATGGGTTACACATTGACTTTACAGGATGTAAGACATGTTCCAGATTTACGGCTGAATCTAATCTCTGGGATTGTTTTGGATAGAAAGGGGTTTGAGAGCACTTTTAGTAATGGAAAGTGGAAGCTCACCAAGGGATCCTTAGTAGTTATCAGAGGAGAAGCGTGCTGCACTTCATACAAGACCAAAATGAAGATCTGTGAAACTGGGTTGAATGCTGCAGATGATGATTCCTCTCCTGATTTGTGGCATAGGAGATTAGGTCACATGAGTGACAAAGGCTTGCAGGTTCTGACCAAGAAGTCTCTAATTCATTTTGCGAAGGATAAGACTTTCAATATATGTGATCATTGTATTTTTGGCAAGTAGCATAGAGTCTCATTCCAGAAACATCATGAGAAGAAGTCAGATATCTTAGAAATGGTATATTCCGATGTTTGTGGTCCGATTGATGTTCCATCACTGGAAGGCAACAAATATTTCATCACCTTCATTGATGATGCTTCACGGAAGCTCTGGCTATTCTTGTTGAAGACTAAGGACCAGGTTTTTCAACACTTCCAGTAGTTTCAAGCCATGGCCGAAAGAGAAATAGGGAAGCTTCTCAAGTGTCTTCGCACAGATAATGGTGGGGAGTATACATCCAGAGAGTTTGAGAGCTACTGTTCTAGACACGGAATCCGACATGAGAAAATAGTTCCTGAAACTCCTCAGCACAACGAGGTTACAGAGAGGTGCAACCGCACAATTGTTGAGAAAGTGAGGTATATGTTGAAGATGGCAAATTTGCCAAAATCTTTCTGGGGAGAAGCAGCCAGCACAACTTGCTACTTGATCAATAGGTCCCGATCAACAGGCCTTGATTCTGACATTTCAGAAAGGGTGTGGAGAGGTAAGGATGTATCATACTCTCATCTGAAGGTGTTTGGTTGCAAAGCTTTTACTCATATTTCTAAAGAGCAGCGATCAAAACTTGATGATAAAGCAGTCCCTTGCATATTTCTGGGTTATGGCAATGAAGAGTTCGGGTACAGGTTCTGGGATCCTGAAAAGAAGAAGGTTTTCAGAAGTAGAGATGTGATATTCCGTGAGGCAGAGAATATTTTACAGTTTGAGAAAACTGAGCAGCCTAGTCGTGCAGAGGGTGATATGATTGATCCAACATCTTCTTCTACTTCTTCAAATGATGCTAGTAATGAAGAAGAGGTTCATGAGGAACATCTTGATCATGAGAATCAAGAGTTACCAGAAGCAGGTTTACCAGGGGATGAATTTCCAGCACATGAAGCTGTTGAGCAGGGGGAGCAGCCCCCACAGGCAACAGAGATTACAGAGCCTCATGTTCGACGATCTGTAAGAGAGCGCAGACCCTCACAACTATATCCTCCTTCTCAGTATATTCTTCTTACTGATGAGGAAGAGCCAGAATGTTTTCAGGAAGCAGTTATCCATGGTAACAGAGACAAGTGGATGCAGGCCATACAGGAAGAGGTGAATTCTTTGCATAAGAACCAAACTTATGAGTTGGTACCGCTTCCTAAGGGTAGAAAAGCATTGGAGAACAAATGGGTCTTCAAGATAAAGAGGGATGCCAATGATAAACTTGTAAAACACAACGCCAGGCTGGTAGTGAAATAATTTGGACAAAAGAAAGGAATTGATTTCGATGAGATATTTTCTCCAGTTGTGAAGATGATACTATACGAACAATTCCGGGTTTGGCAGGTAGCATGAATCTTGAGATTGAGCAGCTAGATGTGAAAACTGTATTTTTGCATGGTGACTTAAATGAGAAAATTTACATGATACAACCAGAGGGCTTTGAAGTGAAAGGAAAAGAACACTTGGTGTGCAGGCTGAAGAAGAGTCTTTATGGACTGAAGCAGGCACCGCGTCAGTGATACAAAAAGTTTGATTCACTTATTCTAAGTCTGGGATATAGAAGAACTAAGGCAGATTCCTGTGCATACTTCAGAAGGTTTCCTGGTGGCAAGTTTATTGTTCTTCTCCTTTATGTTGATGATATGCTGATCATCGGGCAGGATGTCACCATGATTGAAAAAATGAAGCAACAGCTATTCAAGGCCTTTGATATGAAGGACTTGGGACCAGCTAGGTAAATTCTGGAAATGCAAATTGTTCGTGATAGGAAGACAAGAAAGCTGTGGTTATCTCATGAAAAATACATTGAACGCGTGTTGGAAATGTTCAATATGCAGAGTGCGAAATCTGTCTGCACGTCTCTTGCTAGTCATTTCAAGCTGAGTAAGAAGTCTTGTCCATCTACCATGTCGCAAAGAGAAGGGATGCCAGCTATTCCTTAGTCGTCTGCAGTTGGCAGTCTTATGTATGTCATGGTATGTACACGACTAGACATTGCACAAGCAGTCAGTGTTATAAGCAAATTTCTTGATAATCCACGGAGAGAGCATTGGGAAGCTGTGAAGTGGATCTTCAAATACTTGATAGGCAGCTCCAAGTTATGCTTATGTTTTGAAGGTTCAAATCCAATCTTGGAAGGGTATACAGATTCAGACATGGCGGGAGACCTCGACTATAGAAAATCTATCTCTTGATACTTGTTTACTTTTGCAGGGGGAGTTATTTCATGGCAGTCCAAATTACAAAAATGTGTTGCATTGTCTACAATTGAGGCAGAGTACATTGTCGTTACTGAAGCTGGAAAAGAAATGTTGTGGTTGAAAAGATTTCTCCAAGAGTTGGGTTTGAAACAGAACAAGTATGCAATCTACTGTGATAGTCAGAGTGCCATAGACTTGAGCAAGAATTCTACATATCATTCTCGTACAAAGCATATCGATGTGAGATACCATTGACTGCGGGAAGTGATTGAAGATGAGCTGCTGACGCTAATAAAGATTCGCACTGACAAGAATGACTCTGATATGATGATCAAGGTTGTTATCAGAGAGAAGTTTGAATTATGTAAGAAGTTTGCACACATGGACTCCCACTGAGAGGAGTCGACTTTCGGTCTTTCCTTCCTTTATGGGCATGGAGGGAGAGATTTGTTGGGTCCATGGCCGATCTTTGGACTAAACCCAAGCCCAATAAAGACATGTTAACCTAGTATTCTCTTGCATCTTCCTTTTATGCTGGAACCAGGGGAAGCAAGATAGCCATAAGAGTGAGTGAAAACACAAAAACAAAAACCAAAACTGGTCTCAGGAGGCTACAGGTCAGGCAGCTTTCAGCACCTATTTGGAGGATCAAATCTTGTCCGATGATGCTGATTTTCGGATATGTTGTAGAGCTTGAAGTCATCTACTAGCTGTCCAAATTTCAAGACGATCCGATACCGGGAAGGTCTGTTTCCGGCCAACTGTCCGGGAGGTTTTGTGTTGCTTCTTCCTCTTGTATTTTCACCTAGTGTTGGTGAGATAATGTTGTTTATCAAGGCTTGTTGTCCTCTACGTGTTGTAGAGGAGGAGATTGATGTGTACCTATTAATTTGTGATTAGTGAAAAAGTTTGGGTGGATTCCGATAAAAGTCCCGTGGTTTTTTCCCTCACTGGATTTTTCACGTTAAAAGTTCTCGTATTCTTGGTTTTTTTATTCGATTCATTTGTTATCTGCTTGATTAGTTCAACTAACATCCGACTGTGTTTAGATCAACAATTTGTTCAACTAATGTTTCACCTATAAAAATAGTGTAAGACTGGTTCAACATCTAGCCTTATAGGAATATCCTTTTCATAACATGCATCTGTAGGATTATATGGATACATTTTTACCTTTCACAGGTATGATCCTAATTTCCGTGTGCCCTTTGCTTCTATTCTACGACGGATGGAGTCCAACGAGGACGTCCATCATCCCAGTTGCGTCCAAGTAATGCTTACATAAGAATTGGGTTTGGGTCTATATCGCAATTGAATAATGTAAAGCCAATTCTGTATGTACTATGATCATGTACATGCGCGAAGCGAAAAAAAACTCTAACTTGCATAAGCAGAGTTTCAAAATGTATTCGTAGTTCATAGTCTGGATACAATAGCGGCGACTCTAGCTGTGTTTCCGGTGAAGATTGGTGATGGACATCATGTTGATGGAGATACTCCTTTGCATCTATGTGAATCACCATTGCATGTTGATTAAACATCATGTCGCACATGAAATTTTGCATGTTTCGTGCCGTATCCTGGGAAATGGAGCGACTATTTAAATTGCTCTCCAGCTTTTCAACCTAAGTTCTGATGATGGCTGAACCCAACCAGAACACGTGCCACAGCAAGATGTCATGATATTGACTTGCAATATTCTGATCTTTTTTCTATTCCGCAGTCTGATGTGCTTCCTCTGTTCAAGGAGCCAATGAGCGATCATCACTCATGAGTTGAAATCGAAGCTTTATGGAGTGGAAGTGAAAGACAGGCATTTTCAAATGGGAAAGTGAGGTAGTAGGATGCTCAATAGTGTCTCGTGGTGACACTATTGGGTAAGAATTTTTCTTTTATTTTCTTTGGGTCTCGGTGATGTACGTTACTACTTTTGCTTGGAAACCAGAATTCTTATTGGAGTCATTGGGCTGTGACACTGACATGTTAGGGGAGCACGCACTTTGTAGTCAAAGCAAAGCTATGCACATTGGCAGCTTTCGATGAATATATTGGTGACGGCGGCTGCTATTGATCAACACCAAGGCAAAAATCTTTATATAAAGTAGTAAAAAAAATTGAAAGAAACTTCAAGAACAAGATCAACTTGGCTACCTTATCGATATTGCTCCAAGATTTGAGGGTCCTGGATCTCTGAAGTCACTGATTGGGTATTACGCTGAGCTAGTAAGTCTTACCTGCAAGATTAGCTGTCAAGTGTTAAGGTTGGAATATGATTAAGGTCCCTATCAGGTAGATCTTCCTTGTAGGTGCATAGTTTTGACGAATCTAAAATCAGATTCTGCAGAACAGGAACTTCCACAAACAAATATATTCGAATTCCAAACTCAATGGTGCTGGTTTGCTGTCCCCAAAAAGGCCAGCCACCATGGCCTCTGCTGTAAGTTCATTGTTCCTTTCTCCTCGAATTGCAGGTCACTGCTTTTCCCACCGTTCCAATGCTCCTGGACTCGTTATTTCAATTCGACAGCTTAGATTATTATATCATAGAGATTCGCCCTCGGAGAATTTACGCGCATCAAACTACTTTGTATCATTATTTGGTCCTAGTGTGATTTAGGAACAGGTCTGTTAATTATAAACACAAACAATAACAAGTGCATAAAAATAAAGATTTTTATATGGAAATCCTTACGAAAAAACCACGGACGATCGCTAACGACGAAAAATCCACTAGTCAAATGAAAAAATACAAAAGGGGATACACCAAAATATCGAGAATCTCATATAAAGATAATAATCTTTAAAATAAATCCCTTAAACCCTCAATGTATTTTTATGTGTATATATGAATCACTCCTTATCCGCACCACTTTTTTTTCCTCTCTTTCTCCTTGCCTTATCCCTCTGCCACTGCTGCTCCTCTTTCTCTGCGTCTTGCCCTTCTCTACCTCTTCTTACTTTCCTTCTTATACACATCAAAATGAAAGATCCACACGGAACACCATACGGACAAGCTACGTGGAGAGGTGAACGCGGAAGGAAAAGGCCACGTGGAAAATGAGGCACGCGGAAAGGAACGCGGACACACCGAAGAAGAAGATTTGAGGCATTCTATCAATAAATATCCACCTTGACTCAAATCAATTTCATTGTCGTCGAGCAACCTCCACGTAGGCTTCAAATGAGCCTAACTGTCCTCCACTCCGAAGAGTTTTAGGCAATGACGAAATTTTGAAACAGAAATTGGTTTCGTCAACATATCTGCTAGATTTTCAACAGTCGCAATCTTAACCACCTTAACATCCTTGACGTCCCATACGAAGTAATATCGGATGTCAATGTGCTTAGTCCTCTCATGATGCATCTGGTCACGAGTCAAGTGAATGACTGATGAATTGCCACATTGAACCACTGTATTGTCTTACTTCAAACATAAGTCAAAAGCCAAATTCCTCGGCCAAATCGCTTCTTTCACAGCTGATGCAACAGCCATGAACTCTGTTTCTGTAGTGCTCAAGGCTACAGTATCATGTAAAGTTGTCTTCCAAGAAACTGGTCCACCACAGAAAGTGAATATATACCCTGTAAGTGACCTTCGACGATCTACATTTCCAGCATAGTCTGAATTTGAGAACCCTTCAACATTGTTGGTGCCTCCACTTCGCCTTGCATCGTAGACGAGACTTAATACCGATAAATCCTTAAGATATCTAAGGATCCATTTCACAACCAGCCAGTGACCTCTTCCAGGTCTGTCCATATAACGACGGACAACTAACACTGCTTGTGACAAATTGGGTCGAGTGCATACCATGACGTACATCAGGGAACCAACTGTAGTCGCATAAGACACTGAGACCATACTCCTCACCTCGTCCTCAGTCTTCAGTGAGAGTTTCAAGGATAGCTTGAAGTGCGCTGCTAAGGGAGTAGGAACGGGTTTGACACCTTTCATGTCAAATCGGTCTAGAACCTTCTCAATGTACTTCTTCTGGCTCAAGATTAAGACTCCATGCTTCCTATCCCGTTTGATCTCCATGTCCAAAATCTTCTTTGCTGGGCCGAGATCCTTCATAGACAACTCACTACTGAGTTGCGCCTTCAACCTGTCAATATTCCCTTTGTCTTTACCAGCAACCAACATATCATCTACATAGAGCAAAAGATATACGTGACTCCCATCAGGTTGTTGCTGATGATATACACACTGATCGTACGGGTTTCGTGTGTATCTAATGATTGTCATAAAGGTGTCAAACATGTGATACCATTGTCGGGGCGACTGCTTCAAGCCGTACAATGATTTCTTCAAAAGACAGACTCGGTCTTCCATTCTTTGTAATGAAAAACCCTCTGACTAGCGCATATAGATCTCCGCTTCTACCTCACCGCGTAAGAACACCGTCTTCACATCCATTTGCTCAAGTTCAAGGCCGAATTTAACAACCAAAGTTATAAGAAGTCGTATAGAAGTATAACTGACTACAAGAGAACAAACTACAGTATAGTCAATACCTTCCTTCTGAGTGAAACTCTTAACCCCCAATCTGGCCTTGAATCTCACATCATCATCATCGCCTGCTTCCTTCTTTTTGAACACCCATTTGCACCCTACGGTGCGCTTCCTTTTGAGCAAGTGAACTAGAGTCCAAGTGTTATTCTTGTGAAGAGACTCTAGTTCCTCTTCCATAGCTGCAGTCCATTGGACACATTCCGAACTAGCGACGACTTCCCTGAATTACAAAGGCTCATTCTCAATTGCCTCGCTAACAATGTGTGCATATGCCACCAAATCTGAATAGCCATATCGAACTAGGGGTCTGATCTCACGTCGTTCCCTGTCACGGCTAAGTTGGTACTGGTGTAGAGTGGGTCCCACCTGAATTGGATCTGGTACTAGTGATTCCACTCCTGAATCTTTTGCTTCTTGAATTGGCTGCAAAATATCGGTGGGAATGTTGGGATCTGAGGATTCCCCATCTTGATGCTCCATCTCAAATGTCGATCTCTCGACTGGTCGTGTCTGCTCCACCTGTTACTGAATGCTCCCTTGTTGCCCAGCTTTCTTGGCTAACATTGACTCCTCGTCAAATGTGACATCTCTACTGATGATGATTCCAGATGACGATGGATCGGTGGAGTACAATCTATATCCCTTCACACCTGGTTGATATCCAAGAAAGATGGCATTCTTGGCCCTAGGTTGTAACTTTTCTTCGTTAACATGATAGTATACAGGACAACCGAAAACACGAAGGTTGGAATAATCAGCTGGCTTACCAGACCAAGTCTCATAAGGTGTTTTCATAGATAACGCCGAGTAGGATGACCTGTTTATCAGATAACAGGCTGTCATAACTGCTTCAGCCCAAAACCTCCCCTTCAGTCCGGCTCCAATCATCATGCACCGAGCCTGCTCTATGAGCGTTCGGTTCATGCGTTCTGCTATCCCATTCTGCTGAGGTGCGTAAGTGACAGTGCAATGCCTCACAATGCCTTTGTCCTTGCAGAACTCCATAAATTGGTTGTTCATAAATTTCATCCCTTTGTCAGTTCGAAGTCTCTTGATCTACCTGTCGATTTGCGTCTCAATCAACTTCAATCATTCCTTGAATGTCTCGAATATCTCTAATTTCTCTTTCAAAAAATATATCCAGACATAACAAGAGTAATCATCGATGAAGGTTAAAAAATACTTTTTACCTCCCATCGAAGCATGCAGAGATGACCCCCACAAATTTGAGTGAATGTAGTCGAGTGTCCTTTTCACTCTGTGCATCGCACCTCCAAATGGCATTCTCTTCTGCTTGTCGAGAACATAGTCCTCGCAGAACCCGAGTTTCTGTGTCTTCAATCCTTCAAGCAAGCCTGCTGAACTCAGAATATCCATCCCCCGATTGGCCATATGTCCCAGTCGCATATGCCATAACTTCATCTCAGAACTAGCCTCACCATCATGGATGGACAATGAATTTGCAACAGCTGTAACTCCATCCTGCGTCGTGCCGACCAAATAGTATAATCCAGCTCGAAGTCGAGGCTTCATAGTCATCAAACAGTTCTCTTTAACCTCCATATCCTCATCCTGAGAATGATAGGAACATCCTTCACGATCAAGGGAACCCAAAGAGATAAGATTTTGCCTTACAGCTGGAACATATCGAACATTTTTTAATGTTTGCACAACGCCATCCCATATCCGTATAAGAACATTTCCCACACCAAAAATCTTGCAGGCAGCATTGTTACCTATAAGAACTACGTCGTCATTGGATTCAGCAAATGTGACGAATCACTCCCGATGCGAACAAATGTGAAAGGTGTAACCGGAATCCATCACCTACTCTGAAGTGGATGCTACCATGGACTCCACGGCGGATGTAAGAACGGTCGAGACTGTCTGGGTCTCGACAATATCAGCGACTGGGGTTTCCTCCTTCTTTTGCTTGTTCTTCAGTTTAGGACATTCGTTCCTCCAATGTCCCTTCTGATGACAATAGTGACAAGAATTGGATTTCTTCGAGCTTTTACTCTTCGATCGGCCTCTGAAGTTATCCTGTTGTCTTCGATCCTGTCTCCCTCTGATGAATAATGCATTATCAGAGTTTGAGGGCCTGCACGATTTCGAGAGCTGGTGTCTTAGCTGGCTACTGGTCAAAGACGTCTTAACGTCTTCCAGTGATAAAGAATCCCTATTATGGGTCATAGTAGTCACAAATACCTCATAGCTACTAGGGAGAGAACACAATAAAATGATCCCGCTTCTTCATCATCAATGGTGACTCCAATATTTTTCAGATCAACAAGAATAGTCTGAAACTCCTTCAAGTGCTTTTCTAGTGAGGTAGTGGACTCCTTCATTTTGAAAGAATGAAGACGCTATCTCATGTACAAACGAGAAGCAACAGATTTGCTCATGTATAAACTGAACAGCTTATCCCAAAGAGCCTTGGTAGACTTTTCCTCCAGGACGTTCCGAAGAACGTCGTCAGAAAGACACAGCTATAAAGTCGTACGTGCCTTCTTATCCATCTTCATCTTATCTTCGTCTTTTATTTCTATCGGTAATTTATAAACCCCTTCCAGAACCTCTTCGATTCCTTCTTGGGTTAATAGCGCAACGACTTTCACTCTCTAAAGTCCAAAATTATTTGTGCCATCGAATTTTTCAACATCAAATTTCATAGGCGTCATTGCACTGAAATTCCCCCCGAGAAACACTGTTCACACCGGAAACACTGTTCCTATCGGAATACTGTTCACCGGAACTCTGTGTTAACAGTGCCATGTCCGTACACTGTTCACTGCACTGTTCAATACTGTTCATCCGAGAAAAAATAATTCTTGTGAAAAAATACAAGAAAACTGATCCGTAAAAAATATAACTTTAATCCCAAGTTTAACAACGTTCGTTCCTAAACCTACGTAGGCGAACCCGGTATAGAAAATAAGGATTGAAATGTTCCAAGCTCTGATACCAGTTTGTTACGAACGGATCTGTTAATTATAAACACAAACAATAACGAGTGCACAAAAATAAATGGGATAAAGATTTTTACGTGAAAATCTTTGCGGAAAAAACTACGGACGGTTGCCAACGACGAAAAATCCACTAGTCAAATGAGAAAATACAAAAGAAGTTACACCCAAAACATCAAGAATCTCACAATAAGGGATAGAGATAATCATCGCTAAAACAAATCCCTTAAACCCTCAATATGTTTTTATGTGTGTATGTGAATCACTCCTTATCCGCACCACTCTCTTTCCTCTCTTTCTCCTTGCCTTATCTCTCTGCCACTGCTGCTCCTCTTTCTCTGCGTCTTGCCCTTCTCTGCCTCTTCTTGCTCTCCTTCTTATACACATCAAAATGGAAGATCCACATGGAACACCACACGGACAAGCTACGCGAAGAGGAGAACGCGGACACCGTGGAAGGAAAAGACCATGTGGAAAATGAGGCACGCGGGAAGGAACGCGGACAAGCTGAAGAACAAGATTTGAGGCATTCTATCAACAGTCCCGTGTTAGGCAAGCTTTGGTTTATTGGTTTCATACTGATCATCTAGTTTGGGGAATCTAATCAAGTGCCTAGGTAGCATTTTAATGGAAGGCCAACGCAGTCGCTTGAGTATTAGGAGTTTCTCAAAGTTTTGTTCTGTAATAGTTGTAGCTTGCATAAGTTTATAGATTCAATTGTCTCTTTCAGAGCTTCTGTCTGTTTTTAGTGCCAACTTCCTGAGTTCAACAGGTTATCATAAATTACTTATTTAACAATAGAAATACAGATTGAGTATATACCTATACTATCGATTATTGTTTAGACAATTTGTCTAGGCTTCGGTCTATGCAGCGAGGAACCAGTTAGCGGCCACAAAATGCATTTACAAATTATGTCAGACATGCCTATCATCTTATTTGGGTTGGAGGATTATTGACCAAGATTAAGAACATTGCCTGATGAACAGGGGGAACTAGTTCTACACTGTCACATGCATAACACTAAAAGATACGCAACGAAGATACTCCATGCATTCGTATACAGTAAATCCACACTGGCAGGGACGATTCGTACTTCTTGATCAGCCAAGTTCAATTTGAATTACAACCATTCAAAATGTATCTACACCCACTTTGCCTGATTTCTCTATAAATAACAGGGCATGAATATAGGCCTACGTGCATCTCTTTGTTTTCGTTTCAATCTCTTAAACTGCTTTCAAATTGCTGTGATTGTTTTCTGCTCTTTCTCAACCGTTAAGCTTGATAGCTAAACCGCGACTATCTCTTGACTTCTTAATAAAAATGGCTAGAGCAAAGCTCATGCTTGCTATTTCTGTTCTTGTTCTTATTGTGTCTTATAAGCTCATACCATCTGAAACGGATCCGGGAAATGGGAAGACATCCTGGAAGTCCTGAGAATTCACCACATGAGACGCCTTCACGAACTGTCCATCATGGCGTTACCATTGAAAAACAAGATGTGGATAGTTTGTTTCCGACTACTCCTGGAAGGAGTCCAGGCGTCGGACATACTATCAGAACATGATTACGGATGGGCATGTCGACGAAATATGCAACGCAGGGTAATGTCTAGTTGTGTAAAATGGTCGATAATAGTTAGCCGTTCTGCTTATTGCTTCCTGTGAATCTGTAGATAGGCACTTGTATTGTTAGAATAATGTGACTACGTAAAGATTCATTTGGCATTCTAAGATATTTGCTGTAAGTAAACATGTCTTCAAAAGCAAATGTTAATGATTGATGTATATTGATAATGGTGAAATGTTTTGAGGATATGTTGCTTTTGTATATGCTCTTTTCTTAGTTGTATCGAAACTATTATTATGCGGATTCCTTCTTTTTGTTATGAGTATTGTTTCCGCAAATTTTCAAGAGTTGAGTGTAAGATTTGAGGTTCGAGTTTGACATGTTAGTATCATTAAGAGAAACTATTTTCTTTCTATCATTGACAATTTTTGTTCAGGGTTAGAAGATAGGACATATTGCCACCGAGGGTGAGGGTCTCCACACATCACAACAATTTTTGTCTTTTTTTCTGTTTTTCTGATTTTTTTAATAAGCCCATTTTAGGCGGATTTCATTGCTCAAAATCATGGTTCCACGCATTGAGTACAGAATCGGGAAGCGCTCGATCCCACCTATTATTCCTGTAGCAATCTGATACAAGTCTAGTCATTTCATGTGCCGGTATATTCGCTTCCCTACGATCCATGAGCAACGACAATCCTGAAATGCTCACTTTCACGACATTCCTTAATCACCATCCCTTGTAGCGACTGATCAGGGCGACAATCAGACTCGACGTTTGACAGGCTAATTCCATCGACAATTTTTGTTTCGATGAGTATCATAGCGTGTCCAAACAAGAATGATCAGAAGTCACATGTTTAAACCCCGTGTTATACTAGCGAACAACATATTCTGTTTCCATTCAGTACAGAAAACGATGAACATCTATAAGATGTACTTGTCATTATTAGTATTTGTTATATATTATTTTTTTCGTTTCATAAATTTTATAACATATATATATTT
>JAOVYX010018027.1:0-20961 GCA_035668315.1 Drosera spatulata | reverse complement strand
CAATTTAGACAATTTAAAGGGAATAAAAACAAACGTTTAGAATAACGAAATGATGTGTGATTTCATACACATCAAATATATTAGAATTATATTATCAAAGATTCAGGATTTCTTTAGAGACAATATTCAACCTACATGTATTACTATAATATTTGTTATGGTATAAATCATCATTTTACTTTACGCAAGCCATAGATTTAAAAACAAGTTTTTTTTCATTTTCAAAATTTTTTATAACTCTAATAAAGACTCTAAATAAATAATTAACTCATCAACCCTAAAAATTTCCTTAAGCTAAAGCATTATATTTTTCTCAATGTAAAAATAAAAGTAAAGCGCAGAGGACAAAAGAAAACCTATTAGCTAAGGTTCACCCGATAAACAACCAAAGTTTCTAAACCAGTTCCATATGTCGCGAATCATGCCATCCATCCCGCTTTGAAACTCAAGGATCGTACGAATATGATTGACCTCACCTGCTATGGACTCCAATGCAAGCTTCATCTCTTGGAGCATCTCCATCATCAATCTTTGGTTTTCTTGAAGCTCAGTTATACGATGCTTCAAGATGTTGAAACTGCAAAGTGTAGGAGCCACCATGGGGTTGTTTACGTCAACAATCTGCTCGTCTATGTCCTTGATCCATCTATGTACACTTACTACGCTGATTTCTCATGCACTTGGCAAGTTAGTGTTCGACATCTGACAAAACACAACTTGATAGTAAAAATTAGTCCCTTTCACTCTCTCACATACATAATATACATATGAAAGAGAGAAGACAATAGAAAACATACATAGAAGCATAATTAAGTAATGAAGGAATGAAAGGTGACGATCACATGGAAATAAATTCATTACTTATTTTCGTTTAAATATATAGTACGGACATTAAGGGAACTAAGTTAATAAAAATAGAACGAGAATGCATAAAACTGAAAGATTCATACATCTCTGAAAAGAAAAAGTACAACTGACTCAAAATAAAAACATAAATGAATGTCTAGGAATGACCAATCTCCCCTAAACTAAGACAAAGTACAGTCTCAATAAAAATACAGACTCATGAAACTAGACTGACTAGCAAAGGAAACTCACATAGGAGGAGGAGATGGTGGAAATTTACTCTTTAAATAATCGAAAATGCAATGGTGAAAGTCTTCCTGGCTCTGTTGCATAGCATCTAAGCGTGTAGTCACATCAGCACGTAGGTCAGCTACCTCTTGATGTAGAGACTGATAAGCAGTGTACCAGTCTATAGATGGTGCAAGGATCTGTTCAGGTGCAGTTAGGCTAGAATGATGAGAATGATGTGAATGGTATGACTGATGCTGCTGAGGCTCACCCATGGTGGAATCACCCTCAGAGTCCTGATCATCATCCTCTATAACAGCTGGCCCCAATTCCTCCGATCAGATAATTGGAGAGAAGCAGATGGCAGTGGAAGGCAATGAGGCTCCTTGGCATCTCTCGCAGCAAGATAATAGACACCACGGTTGACAGATATCATTCCAATCCTCGTCAGACTGTCGATACCAAAGAGTCCTCTAGTAGGCTCAGAAAGTGCTGTGACGGATGTCAGATCAAAGCCAAAATGTGTAGCTAGTGGGGTAAGCAACCCACCAATAAGTATCGGAGCTCGAGGACTGTCTACAGCTACCGCCTCGATCTTCTCCACCAACAAGTATCTGATACTAAGGTACGGATACTGTTGTGGAGACACTAAGTTGTGCAGCAGCACAAAGAATATATCTAGTTCCTTCTGGGGAACAGCCCCTTGGATACTCTTGGTAGCGAGCAATGTGTAAGCAAGGAACAAATGAAGAATACGTAGAATGGGGTTCCTGAGAGCGGAACTCTTGCTGCTATGGGGGTTGCATCCCCTAGTCAAAGTAAGCTCCTGCCATAAGGCTTGCAGATACGGCACATAGCCCCTCTCATACTCCAGGTAGTCTCCCGAGCGTAGATGATAGATCCTACAGAGCTCCGTCAAACTCAGGCGTCTCATCTCGTTCCCCAGCTGGAATGAGACATACTCCTCAACAGGATCATCAGCTAGAGCCTGGCTAACAGGTGCTCAAGATCTCTCGGACAAGGGACGGATATGTAGGCCATCCCGTCAGGAAAATATGATCCCAACCAAGCTGTACAACGGCATGCTGGATCTCAGTCCATAGGCCGAGTATAGCTAAATCACCAGAATGGAGAAATCTAGTCTGTCGGATAGCCCTGTAAGAAATCACTCGATGACGGTCCTCATACTCATCCGGAAGAACAATATCGTCATGAGAATATGGGACTAAGATACGCTCAGCTGCTGCTGAAGTGCCCTCGCCTGATGTAAATGATGGATGTTTGGAATGAGGCATTTTATATAAACCCCTACACCAATTCATATGAAATTTGTCAAATTCAGGGTGAAATTCAACAACCCATCTATGAATTCATATTCTACATAATAGGTAGATCAATTTAGACTACAAGACTGTTGAATTTGGAGTTGAAATTGCGGATTCATACCTAGGTTTTCTCAATGAAAAACCTCGAATTTTGCACAAACCAGGACGTTTCAAGATGCCTGCTCACATTCAACGGGTTTCCCTCATCGATACGAACGCATGGAGTACTTGATCGCGTGGATTGATTGAGCATTTGGGAAGATGAGATGTGAGGAAAAACGGATAAGTCGTGACCGTGTTGAGTGAAGAAGTGAAAAATGAGGCTGCGACCTATTTTTATCAACTCTCAGCCTCGTCGCGGGCGCGACCAACCATGTAGTGGCCGCGACACTATGTTGTTCACCTAAAATTAATACAAAAAGTACTAAATGACGTCCAAAAATTCTAAAAACTTATACATCACTTCTAAACATACTATCTAGCTTATTGATGCGAAACTTTGCTGTATTAACTCTCGAGACACATGAAACGACGATAAATCATGAAATTCATCTTTTGAGCTCATGACTTTATCATTTTCTTCATCCTTCTTCATTTTTGTTCCAAACTTCACGCCAATCTGTCAAAAACATAAAAACACACCAGTACCAACATTCCAAGACAAAAAAGACGTTAAAAACATAAAATAGACAATACAGAGGAATAAAATAAACATTTAGAATAAACAAATGATGTGTGTTTATGCACACATCAACAAGCTAACTAGGTTGATTCTCTTACGGTTTGGATGAAAGTGAAAGGTAGGATTCAAACTCAGACGTATGAGACCTATTGTCAAGTATTCGATTACCACCACAATGATATAAGGTGACATTGAATCTCCTTGACGAAGACAAGAGCCCCTTTGAAGAAGCCAAACAAAGTTCCATTTAGATTCACAGTGTAGTAAGCAGACTGGAGGCATCCCATCATCCACAAAACCTAGAGCCAAGAAGAGCTATTCAACAAAACTTCGACTTACTGTGTCAAAAGCTTTTCTTATATCAGTCTTTGCAAGTCCTCTTGGAGAAACCCCCTTTCTCTCATATCTGTATATGAGTTCTTCACATAACAAGATATTATCACCTATAGAGCGCCCCTCAACAAAGACACTTTGATTATAGGTGATGATAGAGGGCAGGACAAGAGACAAGCGATGACAAATCATCTATGAAATTATCTTGTTTACAATAGTACAATAAGAAATTGGTCTAAAGTCACTTGCCTTAGAGGGATTGTCACATTTAGGAGCCAAATGAACGATTGTTGTGCAAAAGAATTTTGAAGACAACATTAGACACATATCCACCAATAACCTGTCATGCAGCTTTATAAAATCCTATTATAAAACCATCAGCTGCAGGAGCTTTAGAGCTATCAATATCATTCAAAGCTGCCTTGACTTCAGCCATAAAAAAAGGCATTGACTAGATCAATTTTATGATGATCAAGAAGGAAGGGCCCTATATTCAAAACATGAGGATCAATAGACTTAGTCTGTCCAATACATGTGCCCATAAGGTCAGTAAAAACTGAGGTAAATTCCTTTCCTATATCAACGTGCTCAATTAAGATAATTCCATTATCCTTCATCATTCATATCCTTCGTTTTGAACTACTATTGCTTAGAGGAAGTTGTTATGGAAGGAATTGGAATTAAGGGCCTCAATGGTGGCTTCACTACCTTGGCTCATGTTAGGAGACTTTAACACTTTCTTAAAAGTGGAGGGAAAAGTAGATTTAGAGTCCTTATTAGAGTTATAAAAATTTTTGAAAATGAAAAAAAAAAACTTGTTTTTAAATCTATGGCTTGTGTAAAGTAAAATGATGATTTATACCATAACAATATTATAATAATACATGTAGTTTGAATATTGTCTCTAAAGAAGTCCTGAATGTTTGATAATATCATTCTAGTACATTCCTAAGAGATGACCTTTTTCATGTGTAAATAGCGCTTAAGTGGTGACTTGAACCGTAGCTAGACACTTAAAAAAAAGAAAAAAAGAAAAAAAAACCTTCATGATCCACTTTTATGCCATCTTTTCACTTATCCACCACTTATAAGGGAGCGTGGAGTGATTTTTGAAAAAAATATTTAAATTTGTGTTTATTAAACACCCGTTTTTTCATGGTAACCCTCATTCTATTTTTGGTTACTGGAGAATGCTCTAGACCTACTCAGGAAAAAAAAAAAAGAAAGAAAAAAACTACAAAGCAATATTTTAAGGTGCTTTAGTGGCTTTTGAAATGATCCTATATAAGGAACAAACGGTGTGGAATAAATTAATTTTGATTTGAGTTTTCGAAATGTTTAATTTTGCTATAGCTCGGGAATCTGCTAGATGTGAAGGACTATGAGAGAGAATGATTTGAGGGGTAGCTAGATGTGGTGTGAATAGAGATTAAGGGTGACTTTGTGATGAATATTCCTTCGACATGTATTTTGTTTTGTTAATTTTGAGCAATCTGATTACTTTGATGCTCGAGTTATAAAATTTTTGTTACTTGTTAGCTTTTCTTAATTTCACATTTCTTTCTTTGTTTTGAGTCTAGAATTGGCTTAGGGACAAGCAAAGGTTTAACTTAGGGGAATTTGATGTGCGCATAAACACACATCATTTCGTTATTCTAAATGTTTGTTTTATTCCTCTTGTATTGTGTGCATAAAAACACATCATTTCTTGCATAAACATTATTAGTAGAAGATTGATGAGTTAGATACATGCTCACCAAATTTCAAGACAATCCGACACTGTTTCAACCTCCGTCTGACCGTTGGAAGTCAGATACTGTACCCAGAAAACTCCACACAATTCTGTCGATGAACTGACTTGGCTGGACTGGCTCGATTCTCTTACGTTCTTGCTGGAACTTGCTGCAAAGCTGTTGATTAGGAAATTCTCTTGGTTGAATAACCAAACAACCAAAGCTGCTCAAATCTCTCCCTCTCGCACGACGAAAAAAATCCTGCCCCAAAAAATCTCCTATTTATATTTTTGGTGCATAAATAAATCAACCTAATAAAATTAGGATTCTTCCATATAATAAAATATCATCGGACTTCCTTCACAAAGAGTGAACCCGGCCCAACAAAACTCCTCCTCACGACGAAGTGGAGGAACACGCCATTCCCGCGATCGAACGGCATACCTCAAGCTTGTGTCTCGACAATGTTTAAGTAAGCATATTAGCACCATTATCATCTTTGTGAATCTTCTCAAGATGGACCTTCTTCTTAGCAAGGATATCTCTAATCCACATGTAGCGAGTATCAATGTGCTTCGTCTTACCATGATAGGTAGAATGCTTGGTAGGGTGAATCGCACTTGGGTTGTCACAATACAACACATAACGATCTTTCTTAAACCCCAAATCTTAAATGAATCTCTTTATCCAGAGCATCTCTTTACACGCTTCCATAGGTGTGATGAACTCTGCTTCTATCATAGAAAATGCAACATATTTCTGCAACCTCGACTGTCATTTTTTGCCACGTAGAGTATGATTTGTATTATTATTGACATTATTAGATATATTTCGTTCATTATATGCCATTTTTTTATTAAGCTTAAGCACTTCAGATGTAAAATAAACATTAAAAATGGTTTTTAGAAAATAATTAAAAATTCGAAATGATCAATTAACAATTAATTGACACGTTATCGTCTCCCTGGCAACGATACCAAAATCTTGATACGTGCTGTCGCAGACATGTCAGACTAATCCCCACTTATAAATATTAATGTAGATAGAATGAGTATGGGTCGATCCTACAGAGTGATGGAGTGCTATAAAGTTCCCAATCAAATTCAAATTCTTAATTATTTAACCTCAAACTGAGAAATATGGGGGGTTTATAATCAAATTGCAAACTAACTAAGTACTAACAATTAAGAACTAAAGTAACTAAAAACTACTGGTACTGGATTGATTAACTAGGTTGAAACTATTGGAAACAAATATAGGGAGGATTCTCATAACTTTACGTAGCCTAGGGATTAATCATTGAAACTAAGGATAATGGATCACTTATATAATTTAACAAATTGGAAATGAAATGTTTATAAATTTGTAAATGAATGGTTTGGTTGGAATAAAGGGGATACCTTTAATCACATTCACTAGAGTTTAATTACCAAGATACCTTGAATAACTAAACTAATCATCTTACCATGTAGCGAGTATCAATGTGCTTCGTCTTACCATGATAGGTAGAATTCTTGGTAAGGTGAATCGCACTTTGATTGTCACAATACAACATATAACGATCTTTCTTAAACCCCAAATCTTAAATGAATCTCTTCATCCAGAGCATCTCTTTACACGCTTCCATAGGTGTGATGAACTCTGCTTCTGTCATAGAAAATGCAACACATTTCTATAACCTCGACTGCTAGGAAACAGCTTCCCCTGAGATTGTTATCAAATAACCTGAAGTAGACTTACGACTGTCGACATCTCCGGCCAAATCTGAATCTGTGTAACCAACCAATGACAGTTTCTCATTTCCAAAACAAACTGTGAACTTGGAAGTACCTCGAAGATATCTCAATATCCACTTCCCTGCTTCCCAGTGAGCTTTACCTGAATTTGATAGAAAGCGACTCACAACACCAATTGCATGGGCAATGTCTGGTCTCCAACACACCATCGCATACATCAAGCTACTAACCGCTGAAGCGTAAGGAACTTGTGACATGTACTTTCTCTCTTCATTTGTAGAAGGACTCTGATCAGCGCTCAACTTAAAGTGTGAAGCTATAGGAGAGCTCACCACTTTAGCATTTCCCATGTTGAATTTTTGAAGTACCTTCTCAATATACTTCTCCTGCGATATCCACAGCTTCTTGGCATCTCTGTCTCGATTAATTCTGATACTAAGGATCTTTGCTGGCCCTATATCCTTCATTGCAAAGGACTCACTTAACTGCTTCTTCAACCTGTCAATGCAAGAAGCGTTCTTGCCAACAATCAACATATCATCAACATATATCAATAGAATAATGAAGCCATCTGTTGAAAAACTTTGCACGACAATGGTCATCTTTGGTCTTCCTGTAGCCGTGCTGCTTTATAACAGACTCAAACTTCTTGTACCACTGTCTTTGCGCTTGCTTCAGGCTGTATAAACTCTTTCTCAATCTGCAGACGTAGTCCTCTTTTTCTTTCACAACAAAATGCTCTGGTTGCACCATGTATCGCTTCTTGCAGATCACCATGAAAAAAGGCTGTCTTGACATCCATCTGCTCAATCTCCAAATCTAACCGAGCTGCCAAGCCTAGATCCACACGAACACACGACAACTTCATAACTGGAGAGAATATCTCTTCAAAGTCAATGCCTTATACCGCGTCTCTGAATTCAGCTCATCATGCTTCAATCGGAATACCCACTTGTTTTTCAAGGCTTTCCTGCCTTTAGGCAGCTTCATTAGGCCAAAGGTATGATTATCGTGAAGCGACTTCATCTCATCCTGCATAGCCTCAAGCCATTTACTCTGGAATTCATCATCCAAAGCCTCTGAATAGGATTCTGGTTCACCTGCATCAGTCACTGTCACATACTGATCTGAAGGATATCTCGTAGACGGTTTTGGACCTCTAGTTGACCGTCGGAGCTGAACATCCTGTGGAGCAATTTGCGGAGCATCTGCTGGAATCTCTACTGGGATCTTTAGTTTAGGAACGACATCATCATTGTCAACTAGCTCTAAGACATGTATAACTTCTCGATCAACCTGTTCATCTTCCTCAATCTGCATGGGCACATGTGCATGAGGAATTGGATCAAAATCAATCAAATCATCACTAACTTGTGGTGCTGAAATCTCTGAATTCTCAATGTCCCGAACATTCTGATCTTCCATGAACATAACATCCCTGCTTCTTACAAGTTTCTTCTCAACTGGATTGTAGAACTTGTAGCCGAACTCATCCTGCCCATAACCGATGAATATACACTGTCGAGATTTCACATCGAGTTTTGATCTCCCATCTTTGGATATGTGAACAAATGCCTTGCATCCAAAGACACGCAAGTGATCATACGAGACATCTTTCCCTGTCCAAACTCGATCAGGAACATCAAGCTCCAAAGGAATGCAAGGAGTAAGGTTAATAACATGAACAACAGTATTCGAAGCCTCACCCCAGAAGGACCTCGGTGATGCGTGCTGTCGTAGGCACGTTAAATTATAATTTATATGCACTCACTTTCGCTTTAAGAATATAAAATTATTGCAGTAGTGGAAGTAAGGGTCGAACCCACAGTGACGGCCGCAATATTATTTATCTTTTCTCAGTCCCTATAAAGAACTATTATAGATATGAAAATTAAGGTTTGGGGGTTGTTTGTTGTAAGAAACTATTTAAAACTAAACTAACTAGCTCTAACTGAAGTTAAGATAGAGCTGAGATATAGAGGAGTTTTCTTAAATTGGGAGAAATATAGGGACGATGGTGGAATTCCTTTCGAGTCACCTAGATCAATCATGGATATTTCTGAATTTTAGATGTAATGATTAATATGGAATGGCTATAATGGATTTTGGCTTAACTCACTACGTTCCTTAGCTTTTGACCTCCAATTAGCTTGGATAGTTAAACTGACTCAGTAGATCAAAACCATTTCAATTAGCTTAAAGATGATTTAATCAAAAGAGTTGAATCATAACATGGAACCACCATTCATAACAATCATAGCAATTAGCTTAAACTAATCATGTCACATGCATATGAAACCATTGATTATATATGACAATTAGCCTAAATCATATTATATCAATTCGCTACTAACTAAAATCACTTAGCGCGATTTATAGCTCAAACCTATGTATATTAGGTGATCAATCTAATAAACATATGTTATATGATAATTCTAGCAGGTTTCATGCAACATATTCACCATTAACTTCTCTGGATTTAATCATAAACGCATCATCTCATGATCTAAGGTCATCAAATCTCATCAACAAAGCATGAAAAGGAGCATATGATCTACTCACGCATATGCATTAAACAAAGTATGGAAAGGAGCATAGTAATGATAAAAAACATTCTGCAGAGATTAACTAAGAACGAAGGTTTTACAGCACACGAGCGTTCCAAACTGTTGTCCTAAGCTATACAAAGCGTTGCGTCAAATCTTCTTGAAATTTTTGATGAAAACCCTCCAAGGCTTCTCCTCTTTGTGTCTCGCCTCCCTCTAATGGTCTCCGCCTTCCTTGAGCTCTGTACGATGATTAGAAGAACCCTAGGGTGCGTACTTATAGGCATAGGTCAAAGACGAAACGATCCAACGACTGAAACGCAATGTCCTACATTAGGGAGAGAGTCATGGCCACGACGGGTTAAAAATATGGAATCTGTTGCATAGCGTTGTCGCACCCGCGACACAGGGTCGTCGCGCCCGTGACATGGTGTACTGTAACCTTAAAACTAATATAAAAAATACTAAACAACGTTAAAAAATTCTAAAAACTTATGCATCACTTCTAAACATGTTAAACTAACATATTGATGTGAAACTTCGCTGCATAAACTCCCGGAACCATGTGAAATAACGATAAACTTGTGAATTCCAGCCTTTGGGCTCATGACTTGTCTATTTTCTTCGTCTTTCTTCATTTTCTTCCAAACTTCACGGTAATCTGCTAAAAACATAAAAACACAGCAGTACCAACGTTCCAATATAGAAAGACGCTAAAAACATAAAATAGACAATGCATGATAAATAAAACAAACATTTAGAATAAAGAAATGATGTGTGTTTACGCCCACGTCACTCGGTAACTGTGTGTGTGAAAGCAAGTATCTCACCCTTTCAACTAATTTTCTATTCATTCTATCAGCTAACCCATTCAACTGAGGCGTCTTAGGAGGCCTTTATACTTGGTAACACTTGGTCTTTATACTTCAAGGTGTAAACCCATACTTTTCTTGAGAAATCATCTAGCAATGCTCAAACTTGATCTTGGGAACTATCTTGATAAACATATTTGCCTTATTCTCTTTTGTATGAACTTTCTACAAATCTACAACCCCGGAATTCAACCACTCTCTAATCTTGTGATAACGAACATCGATATGCTTCGTCCGAGCATGGTATACCTGATTCCTTGTCAAGTAGATCGCACTCTGAAGGTAACGAAATAAAGAGAGCCACTAAGTGTTCTCGTCTTCATAGGATCACAAACATCAGAATACATCAAATCTAGAATATCTAGTTTTCTTGAAGGAGGAGGACTCTTGAAAGCAACCCTGCTGTGTTTCCCTGCTAGGCAATGAGCACACCTTTTTAATGTTGGATTTTTCAAACCTGGAAGGAGCTTCCTCTTGGCCAAAACGGATAATCCCTTCTCACTGATATGACTGAGTCTTCTGTGCCATTACTACGCTTTCTCTTCCTCGTCAACTGCAGCAACCCTGTCACCACACAACATCGCTTGTCTGATATACAATGAGGAATGTTTGGTTCCTCGAGCTATAACCAAAGAACCCTTAGTGAGCTTCCATCGGCTATCATAAAAGCTGTTGCAAAAACCTTCATCATCCAGCTTACCTGTGGAAATCAAGTTTAGAAGAATATCGGGAATATGTCTAACATCATGCAATACTAACCTCGTGCCTTTACTGGTCTCTAGGCGTACATCCCCGATGCCTACAACTGCTGCCAGTCCATTATTTCCCATCTTCATATGAGCGTAGTCACCTGCTCTGTAAGACATGAAGAAATCCCTACGAGACGTAGCATGAACCGATGCACCACTATCAATTACCTAGCTAGTCTCATGTCACATAAAATTCATGGCATCACCATCAAACACTAACAGAAACCCATCAAAAACTGTCGTATCTCGATCAACTTTCTTATCTGTCTCAGACTTCTTCTCTTTGCCCTGTTCATTCAACTCTTTCTTTAGAACATGGCAGAATCTCTTAAGATGACCTTTCTAATGACAATGATGGCATTCAACATTCGCATGCTTGCTGGACGCACCTCTGCTTTTGCCTCGGCTCTTGCCTCGGCATTCAACATTTCTAATAACCACGACTGTTGCTTCTACCTCTGTTCTCAACAACCAAGGCATCTTGATGTAAAGATGTCCCTTGTGTCTTTCTTCTCATCTCTTCATTTAAAATACTACTCTTGACGAGATCCATGGTAATAGTACTATCCGGAGCAGAATTAGACAGCGAAGTTCAAGAAGTCTCCCATGAGTCAGGTAGAGTGCCGAATAACCATAAAGCTTGAACCTTATCATCAAATACGATCTTCATTCTAGCCAACTGATTTATAATTCCCACAAAGGAATTCAAATGATCAGCTAACGGAGTACCATCATGATATCGCAATGTCATTAATTGTTTAATCATAAATAGTTGGTTGTTCCCTGTCTTTCGAGCATACAACTCCTCGAGCTTACTCCACAAGATGCGACCATTTGATTCCCCTGAAATATGATTCAGCACATTGTCATTAACCCACTGTCTGATGTAACCACAAACCCGACTATGAAAAATATTCCACTGATCATCAGATTTATCCGCAGGCTTCTGTTTAGAAAACACGAGCAAGTAATAATCTTTCACATATAACAAATCTTCCATCTTTCCTTTCCATATATGGTAATTCGAAGCATTCAGCATAATCATTCTACTCGTATTTGTCTCCATTGTTCAACATAAGTCAAACCAAGTACGACCTTGGCTCTAATATCACTTTGATAAGAGGTAGGACACAAAACAATACGGAATAACCTTCTCCCACTTGCGCCAACCTGTTACGAAGTAAATGAAGTAGAGTAGAAAACAGTAAAGATAGAAAGACACGATTTTTACTTGGAAAACCCCTCGATGTGAGGAGTAAAAACCACGAGGCCGAAGTCCACTTCAAGGCTCCACTATCAATGAAATAATGGGTATATGAGGTCCTCTCTAGATAGCACTAGAGATAAATTAATCGAGCGATCAATCAAATCTACGCAACAAAGCAAACATCCAAATTCGTCGGAAAAACAACAGCCCCTTTGGACTATGATAACTCAGCCTATACAGAGCCAAATGATGCACCATCAATTTTTAATCGAAGATTGATGAGTTAGGAACGCGCTCACCAAATTTCACAACAATCTAACACTATTTCAACCTCCGTCCGGCCGTTGGAAGTCAGATGCTGCAATCAGAAAACTGCACACAATTTTGTCAATGAACTGACTTGGCTGGACTTGCTCGATCTACTTACTTTCTTGCTGGAATTTGCTGCAAAGCTGCTGATTAGGAAATTCTCTTGGTTGAATAACCAAACAACCTGCTCAAATCTCTCCTTCACGCATGGCGGAAAAAACCTAAATCCCCAAAAATATCTCCTATTTATATTTTTGGTACATAAATAAATCAACCTAATAAAATTAGGATTCTTCCATATAATAAAATATGAGCTTATCTCATTGGGCTTCCTTCATAAGGAGTGAACTCGGCCCAATATATCCAGCATAAGCTAGTAATTCTACCTGTGATCTTATCAATCAAAGGGAGTTATTAAGAAATCGGCAATCTCTTAGCAATTAAGGGCACCCTGATTTATGTATAAACACACATATTTTTTATGTTAAACCTAGAGTTTTATCATGTATGTGTCCTTTATATTATGTTTTTTGTTTATTTTGTGTCTTTGGACTTGGATACTGTTGTTTGTGTGTCTTTGTGACAATTTTAATCGTGAAAACATGGTGTCTGGATCGTTGAGTTGATTGTGAGAGACCATGATAGAAGATGGAGCTTTGGACGATTTCTTGGACATGTTTTGATGTTGATTTATGTGTTATTCATTTGTGGATGTGGTCGAGGTTGGAGTTGTAACGACCTTCTTTGATCATTTTAACGACCATTACAGGCATTGGAGTCCATTCAGGAGCATGCAACTTGTGTAACGGCCATTACAGGTCATGGTAACGACCGTTACGATCATAAAGTTAGAAAATCCAGGGGAAGACCAAGCCTGTAATGACCGTAACAGGCCTTGTAACAACTGCTACAGGGGTCAACATTCTAGATTTCAGTTGTTTTCGTTTGAATTTTGAATACGTTTCGGTTTTTTCTATAAATACCCATGTATTTTCATTGTTTTTAGAGGTCGTCCAACGTGAAATTTCAGAAGTTTAGATTTATATTTTTTTACTTTTTGGAGTTTGGAGCTTGGTGTAGGGCTTTGTATCTCATCAATTCACGTCGTATCTTCATTGTTCACGCTGTATCATCCTTCTTTCTCTGATTCTTTTCAATTTATGGATGTGATGATGCATGTTGATATGATGTATGTGATGATGATCATAATCATGATTGAGTAGTTGTATAGTAGGGATAGATTAATGAAATTTCAGCTAATATGGATCATAAGATGTATTAGATCAATGAAACCAGATTCGTATATTATGATTGATGCATGAAATTTGATCTTAGTTATCAATATGTTATGAAATCAATTAGTTTGATAGCCTATTGATATCATAGCCTATCTATTAATCGCACTAAGTGATTAAATTGGTAGCGGAATAACAATTCATGATTTAAGCTCATTGTCATGACGTTATAGGTTGATTGCATATGATCATGATAGTTTGACCTCATTGCTATTTATGTTCATGTTTGGTATATTCTCTTACTTTGATTCAATTTATTTATTTTTGATATATACGAGCTCAGTTAGGAATAAATAGATTAGGTTAATTATACAAGCTCATTGGTAATTAACAATTAAGCGAATGTGATACTTTGTGGCCAAAGATGTCACGACCAAACCTATCTAAAAATGAATCTATTTGATATTCGTCTATGATTGGTCCTAAAAAGTTAGAACGTAGTTAATCGACTTTCCTATATTTTTATCACATAAGAAAACATCTCAATCCACCTTCTCTATAAGGTTAGGTAGTTTTACTTTAATCTTTGTCATTTAATTAGTTTAATTAGTTAAAAACAACCTCCTAATTTACCACTCTTCATAGAGTTGGTAGAGTTCTGTCGTGATCATTACAAATTTTAATTGCACAAACCGTCCCTATGCGTTCGGTCCTTACTTCTGCTGCTATATTATAATTAGAATAAGTGTAGAGTGGGAGTAAGCGTAAAATGTTCTAAATTGACCGCCTTATGACGGGCGTGTGACAACCCAAGATAACTAATAGAAAATTTAACTTTTTCCATACCCATAAGATGCAAAAGTTGTCCCTCCATACCCATACCCATAAGGCGTTGACCCAACGACGTTAAACAAGCGCGCTTCGTGGGAGGCAACCTATGTTTTTAATTTTTAAGTAGTTTAGTTTATAGTTCGTTCGGTTGGTTTTATTTTTATAAAATCGCACGATGGGTTTTGATCTTCGAAAATCACTAGAACAGTTCACAAATGATGTATTTTAAGTATTTACAATGAGTTTGATACATAATAGATCGTAATGGAATTTTTAGAAATCAAAAAACCCTTATTACAGGTTTCCTAAGCGTTCCCTGAACATTGCCTCAGTGTAACGACTGTTACAAGGGGGGCATAACGGTCGTTACATTGCTTATATCATGCATTTGACTCATTTTTCTCAGGTTTTTAACACACTTTTTCATCCAAACACTCCCAAACGCAAAATTCTCTCAACCAATTCACATCAAACCACTTTCAATCACTCCAAAATCTTCAAACTCAACTCTATATCATCGATTACACTTGTGACAAGCTTTGATTTGTCCGGAAACACGTTGATACGTGCGATTTCATCGAATTGATCTCATGTAACCCAAGGTATGAAATTCTCATTTCTAGTCCGTTTTGATTGAATCAATACTCTAAATGCGTCTATTCGACAAGGAGAATATGTTCCTAGCCTTGGTTTGAATGAATTTTGTTCGATTTTGATTGTTTTATGTTATTTTTATATAGGTGAAAAACCAATTTTGTGAACTTTGAGCTTAGAAGGTTTTGGGCGAATCTTACATGTCAAATCCACCTTGTCGAGTCAAGATGATTGCAAAACGGCCAAGGAGAGATCAAGCTTCCTCATCAGTGAGCCAACAACCAATCCCAGATCCCATCGAGGAGGAAAAGGAGCCACTCACTCCATATCCCTTAACTCGTGAGATACCATGAGTTAACCATTACCGACTTAGATGGCTGGAGAATGGGGCGATGTTGGCGATGCGGTGGTCCTATTTGAATGATTTGTGGAGGATCGGTGTTTGGAGAGATGTGGAGAGGATGGCAAGACACTTAGATGGGATATATTTCTCACCAAGAACTGGAAGTCATATTCCAGTCTCACATTAGAGGTCCTTACCATGATCAATAGCTCATTCCAGGATCTACCTCCAGAGACCCTACAGAAGAGGCTATCATATTTCAGCTGGCAGGTGAGCTACGATCCATGACTATGAACGAGTTCTCGGCATCTTATGGCTTTAAGCTTGGGGGAGAACGAGACTTGCCTGGTGACTTTAAGAGTGACCAAAACCGATATTTGGAATTGCAGGTATAAAGAGTTCGAAGTGTATTTGATGGTGAGCTGTCTGGGGACGATTTTTGTAGCTGATTTTTTTTTTTTTTTTTTTAAGTTTCTTGTTGATCTCAAAGGATTCGAGGCGTGTTTATTGATTATTTGGAATTGAAGAACGAAGTATATATGTTTTCTGAAGGACATAGGACGTGCATGGTGTGCACCGGCCGTGCAACATGAAGAACCAAGATTCACTAAGCACGGCATAGGAGTATAACGCACGGGGCCTATTGGCACGGGTCGTGTCCCTGGCGCATGGGTCGTGCGGCCTCCACGTACTGCACTATCTTATTTTGCTATTTTTGTAGGAACTCGGTTATTTCTCATTTTCTATATATATCCACGACCTAAATTCGAAAAAAGGACATTCATTTTCTTTTTCTTTTTTGAGAGTTCTTCATCAGATTAAGGAACTGTCGTCATAACTCTGATCTTTTATTGTTGATGCAATTGACGAGAGGATTACCAACGACGATCCAGATCTGTACAGTGTCGAGTCTTCGATCATTGTGGAGATTATCATCGGTTGTTTGTAGACCAATTGTCAGTGGTATTTGGTTTATTCATCTTCTCATAGTTTGTTTAGTAATGACTTTCATCTAGTTTTTGATGTACTTTTCATTGCTAGCCGTCACTATGGTAGCGTAAACCTTTAGTATGACATAATGATTGGATCTCTTTCATGGATTTTATGAGACGTGATTTCTGAATTCAACAATTGCATGTTCAATATTTATGATATCATGTTCATATGTTGATTTATCTTTCATTATAGATTCTATGTAGTATGATTGATCATCTTATTATACGGATGATGTATGTATACAATTAATCATTCTCGTTTGATTAATGATAATAGCATGTTCATAGATTAATGTCATTTTTGTTTGGTTAATCTATAAGTATTTGAATATGTGCATGATATAACGCTTATCTGTCTTAGGTTGATATCATGAGATGTTAAGAAGTGGTTGTAATGCGACATATTTAGTCTATGTTATATTTTTATTTTGGCATAGAGTATTTATGTTAGTTGGTTATGACATAATTTATAATAACCAATAATTAAAAGTCGACAACTTTTAGATTATCGTAATTAATTATGACACATATCATAAATAAACATGAAATAAAAATGTTAGTCCATGACTAAAATCCATGATGAGTTAGAATCATGAATATCATACACATTATCAACTTTGATAAAACTCTTTAAATTGAAGTTAAAACCAATAATCCTTTAGTTAATTTCGTCTTTATATTTTTATTCTTTTCGAACAACACCCCCCCCCCCCCAAAACAAATTTATAGGAAATTGTTAAATCATCAATCTTATCCATAAAATTCGAAAAGGCCATTCTCTGTGGGATCGACTCGTATTCATCACTACTATATTATTATTGCAATTTTATTGGGTGAACTAGTGCGAATTATTTCAATTTGTAGCACCTTGCGACGGGTTTTATTAAATTTTGGCGTTGTTGTGGGGATACGATGTGAATTATTTTGTTATCTATTGATTTTCTCTTTTTGTTTCATTTTATTTATCAGGAAGTAACTTTCTTGCATGCTACTGAGAAGCAGACAAAAACAGGAGATAAAGTTCAGAATATTGTTTGCACTTAAAAAAAGAAGGTATGAACACTCTAATTCACCAAGTGTACGAGGTGCAGCATCACCTTCTTTAACACGATCGAATCTACATATTGGTGAGATCCTTCCAAGTTTAGATATGGATGATCCTTTTAATGCTCAGAATACGGCACAATCTGCTCAAAACGCACACAATGCGGAAAATGCTTAAAATCCCCAAGTTGTTAATCGTACTGTAAGACAGTTAGCTAAATATGATGATAATAATGAACCTTCTTTGTATATTATTTTTTCTGATGTTCAAGAAAATTTTAAACTCAATTCTGGATTTTTACAAAAATTATCCACTTTTCATGATTTGTCAGGTGAAGATCCACATAGACATTGAATGAATTTAGGATAGTTTGTACAAATATGAAACCGGATGGAGTAAATAATGAGGTAATCAAACTTAGAGGCTTTTTATTTAGTGTTCAAGAGACTGCTAAGAATTTGCTATGTGATTTACCAAAGGGAACCATAACACATTGGGGCAAATACAATCTTTATTCCTGCATAAATATTTTTTCACTTCTAAAATCATAATAATTCCAAAATAAATTTGTTTTATTAGAAAAAGAAGGGGGAATTATTAAATGAATATTGGGAACGTTTTAAACATCATGTCTCGAGCTGTCCCAATCACTAGTTTTCTGTACTTCTCTTAATCTGATACTTCTATCAAGGTCTCTCAGCTGTAGACCATGGTCTGATTTATGCATTATATGGTGGTGATCTTCAAGATAAATAACCACGAGTTGCTAGACAAATCCTTGAAAAACTGACTGTTAATTCCCAAGATTTCAATCGCGAGTGATTTCTTTCGCGATGTCCATGAAATGTTTTCTTTTTCTAACTCTGCTGATAAAAAATTTGATCGTTGACAAATCTGCTCACAATGATGGTCCAAAATAAAAATAATACTACACAAGCAAAAGTCCTTGGACTTTGTTTTATTTCTGGCTATGCCACTGATTTGTGTCCAATGCTCTTCGACAATGAACAAGTAAATGCTATGGGAAATTTTTCTGGTCCTCCCAGATAACGAAATGCCCAGAACATGATGTATAACGTTGTGTGGCGCAATCATCCTAATTTTAGATAGAGGAATGACAATCATAATTTCTAACCAATCAGTTTCAATAATCCTTTATCGGGATTTGTCGAACCGAATTACTCAAATCGAATTCCTCAAAACTCTAACGAAAAATATTTATAGGAACTTGTTAAAGCAATATGCAGGAATTCAACATGTTTTCAAAAAGAAATTCGATCACGTATTTCTAATGTTGAAAATCAAGTAAGTCAACTTGCTTAAGAAGTGAATAAACTGAAGACTCAAATGTCAAACCAACTTCCTTCCCAATCTTTAAACCCTCTTGAAAATGTGAGCACGATAACATTAAAATATGATACAAACACGACTGACAAAAGAAGAGGAAAAGAACATGATCCTCGAGTATTCTCTATTCCATTTGTTATTTATGATATCACTATTCCAAACTGTGTGCTCGATTTAGGTGCATCAGTGAACATCATGCCTTCATTTTTGTGTCATTCTCTTGATCTTGCTCCTATTCAATTTACAAATATGAAAATACCACTACCTAATGGATTTCTAATTTGTCCAGAGGGTCTGGTTGAGGATGTCTTGGTTAAAGTAGACAAATTGACTTTCAGAGTTGACATCAATGTTCTTGAAATAGAAAAAGATTCTATTGATTCTTCTAATTCTTCATCTATTCTTTTGAGTAGATCTTTCATGCGAACAGCCAAGGCTATAATTGATGTTGAAAATGAAACTCTTAATACAAAAGATGGTTGATGCGTGTTGTCATTTACACGTCAAATTAATATTTATGAGCACTCACTTTCGAATTCACTCTATAAATATAGAATTAATGTAGAAGTGAAAGTAAGGGTCGAACCCACAGGAAAAATCGTAACTGTCCAACTAAATTAACTTAAAGTTAAAAACTATTCTAGGAAATTGGGGGGAAGGGGTGTGTTTATAAAGGTGATAACTAAATTAATTACTCAGAAATAGATAAAACTAAACTAGATAGTAGGGTGGATTGCTTAGATTAGGAGAAATGTAGGGATAATGGTTGAGTCATTTTGAATCATTTATATCAATCATTGATATTTATAGATCATAGGTGTAATGATTAATGTGGAATGTTTGTAATAAGTATTTGCTTAACTCACTACGTTCCTTAGCTTCTAACTTTCAATTAGCTCAGATAGTTAAACTAACTCAAAGGATCTAAATCAGTTCAATTAGCTCGAGTTGATTTAAAACACAAGAGTTGAAACATAACATGGAACTTAACATTTATAACAATCATAGCAATTAGCTTAAACTAATCATGTTACATGCATTATAAACCATTGATTGTATATGACAATTAGCTCAAATCATAATATATCAATTAGCTACTGAACTAAACCATTTAGCATGATTTATAGCTTCAACACACGTACTTTAGGTGATCAATCTAGCATACACATGTTATATGATGATTCTTATAGGTTTCATGCATCAATATCTCATTGAACACCTCTCGTTTGTATTAAACATTCAACATCTCATGATCTAATGACTTCAAAACTCATCAACGCATCCATACTATCGATCTACTCACACATATTCATGGAATAAGACATGGAATTAAACATAACAAAGTAAACAAACATTCTGGTCAGTTTGACAACTAAAGAATAGAAGTTATACAGTGTTCGTAGCGTTCCAAAGCAAATCCAATGAGTTCCTATGCGTTGCGGACTAAGACTATGTCAATTCCTTCTTCGAAAACCCGTCTTTCCTTCGTCTTTCGTCCTCTCAGCCGTCTCTGCCTCCCTGAGCATTGCTCCTTTTGATTGTTTCTTGGAATAACCCTAGGAAGAGTATTTATAGACGAGGGCTTGCAACCGGATCGATCCGATGGCTGAAACTCATCATTTTGCATCTGGAATATCGTCGCGGCCGTGACCAGGCCTGTCGCGCCCGTGACACCATTAAAATCCGGATTTCAGGGAATATATTCATCGCGCCCGCTACAGGAGGCGTCGTGCCCGCGACATCACCATTCCCGCGACGCTGGTCGTGCCCGCGACAGCACAGTGTAGTAAGCTTAAAACTAAAATTAAAAATACCAAATGACCTCCAAAAATTCTAAAAGCTTATACTTGATATCTTAGCACACTAATCTAGCTAAACATGGTGAAACATCACCATAAAAACTCTTGAAAAACGTGCAATGACGATGGAACATGAAATGCGGCTTTTTGAGTTCATGGATTGTCATTTTCTTCATCCTTCTTCATTTTTGCTCCAAATTCCAAGC
>JAOVYX010018026.1:0-20965 GCA_035668315.1 Drosera spatulata | reverse complement strand
ATCCTACTGAGTTGTTACACTGTGACTTGGAAAAGATGTCAGGTTAAACTGTACAGGGATGAGTAGTTGCGACTAATCATCTTATACGCTTAGATAACCCTGTGAGGTTGTCAGGTAGTGTGGTATCTCACTGCAGTAGACCCTTGAGCGTCGTTACAGGTTTATCCCCTGTTTCGAGTGACCCCGGACTTTAAGCTTCTAGAAAAAGCTATGGATTTACATGTTTGGTCAAGGTCACAGTGTTAACAAGAGGGTATTTGTGGTCTGTCATGAATATTAATTGCAAGACTGATTTTATTGTGGTTTCAGGACAGATTGCGTTCTCTTCTTCTCTTTTTGTGCTTCCCCTGAGAAGGGGACCGGCACGTTACTAAGCTCGTATAGCTCACGGCGTTGTGTTTCTTTTGTTTCTCTATTTTTTTCCTTCTTTTTAGGTGCAAGAAATGAAGATGGATTTTGATTGAGTTATGATCATGTTTGTAATAAATATATTTGAGACAGTATTTTAAGATTCTGTCGTATATCTGTATAATATTTAAGTAAACTTACGGACTTAGAATGGTGATGCTTTAAGTGTAATTTTATTTAGTATTTATTCTAAACCCAGTTAAGTTGAATTGCCTGTCTAGAGATTGTAGGACCCTAACGGCAGTAATGCTACGTGAGTTTTCTAGAAAAAGATCGGAAAACTCGGGGCGTTACAATATGTCTGCCAATACTTACAAGGTAGTGAACAAAGTACTTCCACTCGTTACCCTGAAGCTCCACCCTTAGAACCTTCAAGGTACAATACAACCAATCAGAAAAATAAAGAGAAGTAGGAAACACGAGAAAAAAAGAAAATAAAAGAAAATCCTAAATAACACCTTAGCCTGCCAACTTCCTGTCATCCACACTTCAATTTTATGGAAAAGGGAAAAAAACATTGCATCTTCAACATTAAGTACTACAATATCCCTAAGTGCAAATGTCCGATTCGCGCTCCATTTTAAACTCAACTTTCAGCACATTGCCCAACTCAGGCATTCATCAGACACGAACCTGATTTATCAACCACCAATGATAACGAGAGTATCAAATGAACAACGCAACAAGTACCCCTAGCATTTTCCTCAATGACTTCATAAACACGCTGCCCCCATGAAAACCAAGCAAGATTGCAAACTCTCACAGAATCTGAACTGATGGAGTCCTAACACCGCAAACTGAGATTAAGTAGCATACATGGCTGAACTAGACCCGGCTCCAACTTAAAAGGCTAAGCTAGTGGATTAAAGGTTGTTCACACATATACACTGCTCTTTGATGTCAGAACCAACAACTCACACATGTTCAACGCAAACAACACTACAAAATCCTAACTCACTTAATTTCACAGAATCAACATCAACACATGAATCACACAATTGGAATCTCTATTCTCCTCCATCATCTACTAGAATCCCAAACTCAAAACCCGAGCACAAATTGCGACAACAAAATAGAATAATATACAAACGTGAACTGGACCCAGCTTCAGCCTGAAACGCTATCTACAGAATCACAAGTTATTCATGCACATATAACTGCTGATTTCTGTAATTCTCCACGGTCAATGTGAGAAACCACAAACTCTCACATTCTCAACACAAACAGAACTCCAAAACCCTAACTCACTTCATTTCACACAATCAACATCATCCACACATCAATCAAGCTCACACAATTAAAATCTCTATTCTCCTTCATCATCATCCACAACTCGAAACTCAAAACCACGATTGATGTTCTGATTCTCCACGGTCAATGTGAGGAACCACAAACTCACACATTATCAACACAAATACCACTCCAAAACCCTAACTCACTTCACCTTATAGAATCAACATTATCCACACACAACAATCAAAATATCTCTTCTCCTCCATCTTCTACTACACCTCGAAATCCGAAACCCTAAAGCACAAATTGAAACAGAAAATACCAAAGAGAGGCGAAGAAATGCGTGCCTTGGCGTCGTACATATTCGGTCCATGAAAAGCGAGGACTCTTTCTCCTTGATTGTAAAACGGACAGAAAGGTCGACGGTGGCGGCGGCGGGGGCGGAGTCGGCCACCTTGTCACTGGCTTCGGTGTTGGGGCTTCCCATCACCGGCTTAGTTTTTTTCCTACACAGTGATTAACTTGACTGAGAACACGGCTTTGTAAAATTTACCGTGCACTTAAAATTAAGCACCAAAGGCAAGAAGTGAAGGATGAGTTCAGAATACAAGCTGTCTGTGGTCAATTGACAGCGGAAAGAAAAGGGTGTGAAATGATGGTAATCAATTGATATTCACTTCGTTTTAAAAGATATATTTTTATTAAATATGTATGATTATATAAATTTTAACTGTTGTTATAAAATAATCAAATGTTTTTTTAGAAAATATCGTAAAATATTAATGATAATAAATATTATATATTATAATTTTGGGATAATAGAAAATATAAAACGTATCGTTTAAATGATTAACAAAGTTTTCAAATTGTTTATAGAATAATATATTAAAAAAATATTACAAAAATTATGCAACGAAAGAAATACTCCATATACTATAATGTGATTTTGTACTTAAAAGTTTAATCCATTATAATTGGATAAATATATATAATTATCCATCGGTTTAGATAGTATATTTAGATCATTTGTAGATCATCGTGTTGAGATAGACAAGAAGTAATTGTAGTCGTTTCAATTTCATATTCTCCTTAACTAAACTGCATACAAAGCACAAGAAAAAGTTTCGAACGATCTCTTTAATGTACTTATATGTATGCAATAGTTTTGACTTACTTGGAGTAAAAAGATCTAGTAAATTCATAAGTATAGGGAAATTAGACGTAGATGTTGAAGATTGTGGACAACGTTGATTTTAATCTTTAACTTATTTATTTTCTCATAAATAGAAAAACCAACATTAGATAGAAGATGAGCTTTTAACATTTATTGTCTCAATCTACCACTATTTGATCTCTCAATTTCTTTCCTAGCTTTGTCATTTCCTGATCTATGTTGACTATCTTTATTACACGAGGAAGGAAATATGAATAGCAATTAATCTACAACATCAAGCATACCAGAATTCAACAAAGAAAATATGAGGAATATTAAGGACACGTAATGAAAACATCACTTTTTTTTTCGAGATGAGGTGTTTGTCACTTTTAGATTGTCTTCGCAAACTCTCTTTCTTATATTTGATACTCTACGAATATCAGTCATCTAACCTTGAGACATGAACACCCACAACAACAACCATTCGAGTGTTTTTATAAAAAATTAAAGAATTTATAGTTTTATCCAGTTGCAGACGATAACGAGATTTTCTATAAGAATATGAGATATCAAGATCCAAATTTAATAAATTCATGTGTTTGTTGATAACGAAGGCATATAATAGCATTGTTTAATCTAAAATACCCAAAATGGAAAATCATAGATAACTCCAAATCCAAACATATACGCAAAAATTGGTCTTTAAACTTGTCTCCACGTTGGAGCAAAACGGCTCATATTGAACCAATCTCCCCTTTCCTTTCCCTTGCATCCTCAAGTAACTCATTTTTCTCTCCATTGTATTCTCCTTTTGTGCCATTGTTTAATATTCTCCCTTTCCAATTTTCTTCATCAATGGAAAATCCAAACCAAAACCTTCATGTCCTAATGGTCTCATTGCCATACCAAGGCCACATAAACCCGATGCTTAGCTTCGCAAAGATCCTAACCTCGAAGGGCCTCAAAGTCACCCTCGCCACCACGGAGATTGCTAGATCACGTCTAGCAACCTCCACGTCCAATTCGGACATTGAGTTCGAGTTCTTTAACGATGGCCTAAAACCTGAGGAGGATCGCGAAAAGAACCTTGGAGTCTTATTGGAGTGTCTTCCTAGAGAAGGCGCTAAGAGCCTGTTGAGCCTCATTTCCGAGTTAGGGAGCAAAGGAAAAATCTTTTCGTGCATCATTATAAATTGTTTTGTTCCCTGGGTCGCTGATGTTGCTGCTGATCATGGGATCCCTTGCGCTATGCTTTGGGTCCAGGCTTGCGCTCTATACGCAATATATTACAGGTTACATTAACTAAGAACTTGCAAATAATTAAATCGTGAAAAACTTGTGTAGCTCGACTTTATATGTTGTTATCGACTTTTTTCTTACTTTATCTAATGTATGTATGTCGTGACAGATATCACGAGGGGATAAACAAGTTTCCTCCACTCGATAACCCGAGCAATGTCGTGAAGTTGCCTGGACTGCCACAGCTCCAAGTGGAAGATCTTCCCACTTTTCTCCTCCCTTCAGGTACCTCCTTTGTCTTTTTAAAATTCTTTCATATTATTTGGTGCTATAATAGCGACTATGTCGTTACTAACGGAAAAAAGGTTAATGCGACACTGTTTGGGATGATTTCTAATCCTTATAGATTTTGTTCGTTCCCTTTCAAGATGAGACTGTCACTAATAGAATATGGTTGATTTTTTATGTTCCTTTTCGACAAAATTGCACATGCAAAGTAACACGATCAGAGTTATTAAAACCTGGTAAAACAAGTTGTAACGATAGTCACACATCCGTGTCATAACGATGGTGATACATTATTACAACACAATATAGAACATTATTTGATACTTGGGCCTACTTGGTTGTATAAATGAAATATGGAAAAATATATCCTATAAATTTTGTTGGATCATAATATCATCCTATAAGTTTTGCAGAGTATAGTTGTTTTTGCACTAGGTTATTCCTTTCCCATGGAAATAGAGTCGTGCACTTTAGCAATGGGATTGCTTAAGATAAATACAGAGGAAGTTAGGCAAACTATTCCTTTTGACTTTGAAATTACAAAAACTTGGAAAACATAGGAATTCCTCTTTTCTTTTATTGTTTAGGCAAAAAATGGCGTATTCCATGTTGAAAACTTATAAATCGACAAAGGAAAAATTGCTAGATAGTTGTGTTCAATTTACTTGTTTAAATGGACCAAGCAATACAACGATTGTCGCAAAGTGACGGTAAAAAATATGTATTCAACAATTTCCCATTTACTTTTCATGCATATGACGTATAATGTTTCAGGCCCTCGTCACTTCTACAACGTGGTAGCATCATGCATTGAGAGCCTAGACAAGATACAATGGATCTTTGGTAGCTCATTTCTAAGCCTAGAGCAAGAAATAGTTCATTCCATTACTGACCTGAAGCAAATCCGCCCCGTCGGCCCCTTAGTACCATCCCTCGTTCTCCGTCAACCACAGGAAACCACCAGCGGCATCACCACTGACTTTCTGGACACCGAGGACTCCTGCATTAAGTGGCTCGACACACAACCGCCTTCCTCGGTCCTATACATATCATTCGGCAGCATTACAGTTCTCAGCCAATCTGAAACCGAAGCTGTAGCGATGGCATTGGAGAGCACAGGGATCCCATTCCTATGGGTGATGAAGAAAGGAAACGAGGGATGGGAGAGGAAAGAAGGGGAGCTGCCTGAAGGGTTCATGGAGAGGACTAAGGAGAGAGGCCGGTTCGTGTCCTGGTGCCCTCAATACCAGGTGATGATCCATCCTTAGCTTGCGGCCTATTTCTTGACTCATTGCCTGAAAAGTCTAACAAGTGACATAAAAAATCATAACCAAGTGAGAAAAACATGGCAGTGGAGGAAAATCCATCCGAATATGATGTTTGTCTAAGAACTGGTAATGAAAACTTCGCCGCACCTTCTTGGTTAGGAAGAAACAGAAGGTGTGACAATGATCCAACTGTGTGGATTTAAAGTTCATGATTTTTAAGATCTAAATGAAAAAAATAAAAGAAAAACTAAACACGTAACTTTGTGTGTGGCATGCCACATATTCACCAAAAACGCGCATAGTCGTGACATTGAACCACAATCAACCAAACTTTACAGTGAAAGTCGTAGAAAACATGCTGATAAGAGAACCTATTAACAGGGCCTGGAAAAAATAGATACACTCAGGCACTTGGTTTGAGCTAAATTTGTTCTAGACTAGTCCATTTCCCCATCAAAATTTAGTAAGATAAAATGCAGTTAACTTCTTTTTGGTGTTTAAACAACAGGTGCTGATGCATAGTGCTTTAGCATGCTTCTTGACTCACTGTGGCTGGAACTCGACCCTAGAGGCAGTGGCTGCAGGAGTGCCAGTGATCGCTTACCCAGAATGGACGGATCAACCGACGAATGCCAAGCTCTTGGTCGATGTGTTCGAGACAGGAGTGAGGATGAGGCGCGGGGAGGATGGGAACCTTCACAAAGAGGAGATTGAAAGGTGCATTTGGGAGGTTACTCGTGGACATAATGCTTTGAAAATGAAAAAAAAGGCCACTGAATGGAAGAAAGCTGCCAAGGAAGCAGTTGATGTTGGAGGCTCGTCGCATGCTGAGGTCGAGAGTTTCATCAAAGCGATTGCAAAGAAAAACATGGAATAAAATCTTGCAGACTGCTTGTAGGCTGGATTTGCACCAGCAAAGCCTACTCACACTACAAATAGTTCAAAAGGCGAAAATAATAACTACAATAGCGAGCGTTTTAACTTGCTTGACTCACTCAAAGAACACCCCTGCCTAGACATAAACTCGTCCACAAAGGTTATCCCAAGAATAAACGACGCTGTAAAACAGGCTAAACAGCTTTGAAATTGGTTGACCTATTTTGCAGAACATACCAATTGTACTTTCAGACGGATAAAACATAGGAGATTGCTAATGCCAAGGCAAATTTTTATACTTCCAAGGCAACATGTGAGTGAAGGGCATTTTCGCCCAAAATAATGATATGAGTCTATTGTCTTGGATTGATTAAATTTTGTTTTGACATTATCATTTTTCAATATATACCTTTTAATTCTTAGTTAACTCTTCTCAGAATATGGATAGAATTATTGACTTTGACTCAGCATCATCTAACTTCTCTTCTTCAACAGGTTATATTTCCTTCAGTTCCTCGGCTGCTCTTCCTCGAATGATCCAATGGACCAATAGTTCCTGCCATCAAGTAACGATTACTGATATCCAGATAGAACCAAAGATCTGAAGATAAAATAGATACATGAGAACAATCATGTAATGGATAAATTTTCATTGGACATGACCACGACACTAAGAACAAATCTCAGACCACAACTTTACTCGAATCAACTCAACTTTACTGATGCGAAATGTATAGTTTAGAACCATGTCTGAAGTCTCTGGACAGAACAAGATTTGCAGTGCCTTACATCCAAACAAGAAGGTTGTTTTTGTCATAGATTGAACTAAAGATCTTAACATTCTCAACACCCGTGATTGATCAATAGGTCGAATTCGTCCTCTAGAAATTATAAATCTCAAGTACATTATACATAATCCATATTATGCTGATTCAGCCAGCACTAAAGCGACGTTCTCGAGGTTTTCTTGTCATCTTCTGTATAAAATTCAGCTCAGGACTCGCATTTAGCATAGTAAGCACATAACTGGCTCATACAAAGTAAAATCATCACTACAATTGTAATGGAATTCAATTGTGTACCACTAAAGATCGAAGTAAAATTACCAAACCCCATTGTGAAAACAAATCTGGACTGCTTTCGGACACCAGCTAGAGATAGGATTGACTACTGAGAATTTGACGTCAAGCTCCATCACTGATCTCTATCATGCCAAGAATCAGCTTCTATTTAAACACTTGATCAGTGGATTTTCAACTCAACACATAATGCTATATCATATCCATCAATGGCCTCCTTGCCCGTGAAACAGCTCCCTTTAATCTTCCTCTTACTCCTCTTCTTATCGCTTCGGGTCCAAGCAAAGGAGGAAGAGACGACAAATGTGGACGACGAAGAAATCAGACCATTGAGACCCGTTCATGGACCTATCAAGCCACCAAAGTCGACCTTCGAAGAAAAGAAGCCTCCATATGTCTTGCAACCAGGTGGACCTCTGAAGCCTCCCAAGTCGACCTTCGAAGAAAAAAAGCCTCCATACGTCTTGCAACCAGGTGGACCTCTCCAACCTCCTAAGTGGCCTCCCAATCGACCTTCGAAGAAAAGAAGCCTCCATATGTCTTGCGGCCAAGTAAGGGACCTCTCAGGCCTCCCAAGTTGACCTCCGAGGAAAAGAAGCCTCCATATACCTCACAACCAGCCGTGAAACCAACCAAAACCAAGGAGTTGAAGCAACCAGCACATGAACATGCTGCAGAGACCTTCGAAGACTCCGAAGCCAGCTCACCTTGAGCACCATTTTAAGCCTCCTAGAGGATGATGGTGCAGTCATATCTGTGGTATATAATGCTGCAATATAAACCAAAGATAGTAATCAATAAGCTGTATAGAGAGCCAGTTGCAGCTTGCTTGCTTACTGAAATATAAGAGCATGTAAATATACTGGCTTTGCAATGAACTACTGAATAAAAACGATGAGAAGAAGATGAGGCTCGTTGTGTATACATGTGCCTGGTGTCTGATTTATTCTTCGGGTCGAGCACTTCAGCGAGGCAAGTATCAAAGAAGTTGAATCTGGAATTGAGCATTGTGTATTGGCCTAGGCTCACTGTTGATATCGCAACTGACCCATAAAAGATTCTCAGAGCACAGAGCATATTTAAAGATTTCATGGTATTCTCCATGCCCTGCACAGGCAAGCTTTTTCTTAAACTTATCGCCATCATCAAATTACACATTCAGAAACCCCCGAGCCACTCGAGTAACACACATATCCCCCATGATAATCTTGTGCAGCACAGGCTAACACGAGACAGATCGTGTAACTTGACTCACTGGCGAAACTTTCATTTCTTAGTTTAACTCTAAATCAAGGACAAAAATACTAACCTCTGCTCAGTATCATCCAGGTTCTATTTTCCAACAGGTCCAATGTTCTTTTTCTTGCTTTCTCTTCCTCGACGAATTAATTAATAGATCCCTGTCATCACGCAACATTTACCGTTATACAGTCCGGATTTATCATTACAAAATAAAAAGCATTACATAGTGAGATCATAAAAATCACTACATGCAAGAACAAATCTGAGGTCATACGCAAACCTCTACATACATCGACCTAGACCTTGAAGTTCATATTGTCTAAATTCGCCCACCACCAACTTTGAATCAGAATAACGAGTATCTAGCAGAGTGAGTACCTAACAGCAAAAGGGTCCAGAATTGAGACTGGAATTCAAATAAGGTGATCTAGTACACATCAAAAGATCATTACCTGATTGTCTTGTGACAACAAATATTGACTCCTTTTGGACACCAGCAAGAGAAAAGATTGACCGCCTCGAGACTCTGAAATTGCTCTCCTTCATCTCTATCCATTTGGGGTACCATGCCAAGGATCATCAGTTTCTATATGAACACTTCATCAACGAACAATCAACATATAGTGCTCCATCATCTCCATCAATGGCTTCCTTGCCCATGAAACAACTCCCCTTGATCTTCCTCATTTTGCTCTCTTTCTCGCTTCAAATCCAAGCAAAGAACGAAGAGACCACAAATGTTGACGAGAAAGTCCCTTTTAAGACCCCGAAACCCTTCGAGGAGTTCAAGCCGCCAAGAGCCTTGAGACCAGTTCATGGACCTCTCAGGCCTCCCAAGTCGACCTTCGAAGAAAAGAAGCCTCCAATAGTGTTACAACCAGTTAAGGGACCTCTCAGGCCTCCCAAGTCAGGATTCGAAGAATCCAAGACGTTGCATAAACCAGTTCCTCGACTTAAGCCCCCTAAGTCGACCTTCGAAGAAGAGAAGCCTCCAATAGTCTTGCAACCTGTCGAGGGACCTCTCGGGCCTCCCAAGGAGAGTCATGTGTCTCATGTTGAAGAAGCAGAAACTTTGGAGCAGTCCAAATATCTGAGACCAAAGTGGGTCATTAAACCGCCCAAAGATGATGAGGAGTTGAGCCAGCCACGGTCTGAACATCCCGATGGGCAATTAGGCCACAGATCGCCTGCAGAGACATTTGAGGAAATGATGCATCCCCACCTTGAACACCCGGTTAAGCCTCCAAGGGGATGATGTTGCGGTCATAGCTCTGATAATGCTGCAACAAGGATCAAAGCTGTAAGCAATAAATAAGCCAGATAGAGAGCTAGGTAACAGACTTACTTGCCGTTATAAGTAAGCATGTAAAAATATGTGTTGGTACTGGCTTAGCAATGAAATAATGAATAAAAATGATGATAAGAAGATCAGTCTCCTTGTGTATTACACATGAGCAGCAGTTTGCTTCACTGGAGCACGTCGGTCTAAAGAGTCCTTTCCGTCGGAGAGAGCATCACTTGAACGATGCAAGCATCAACAAGTCTGAAGTAAAGCGTCGCACTTGCGCCTAGGCTTATTGTTGATGCTGCAATAAATCTGTAACAACGATTCGCAAAACACGTGGTATATAAGGTATCATGATACTCTCCGTGCACTGAACGGAGAGGAACTTGGGCAATCTTGTTCATATGTGTTGAGAGTTGCTATCATTTGGTTACACTGATGTGCTTGTCGACTAACATCTGAATCCCCCACGGTAATCTTGCGCATAAGATGAGGCGGTGGTTACTTCTAATCAGAATCTAACCCATCGACGATCATTCCAGGTGGGGGCGAAATATTCAAACCCAGTTCTGCTCTGTTAAAAAATGCAGCAAGGGGTTTGCATTGTTCATATAACGCAAAACATCCGCATCAAAGGGTCAAAGATTCACACATACACCAAACAATCAAATACTTAAGGTTTCCTATTAAGTGTGCAAACCCATATCTATGAAAATCCTCCTGCACATATGTTCATCGAGTGGCGTGATTTTGAAAGTAATTTAGGGTTTTAGACAACAGTTTCGATCACCTTGTCGACGACTGCAAAATCAATCCACTGGCTACAAATTACATATTCTAACGTGATAATAAGCAATCATCCAGTTATTGATTTTTGATTGCTGCTTTGGCTGCGAGAATGAGGGAGATGGCAATTGAAAACTTACCGCATATTCGAATTTGAAGATGGTGATGAGAAAAGCAGACACGAGTGATTTTCTTCGAACCCTAGAGGAATTGAGCATTGACCATGACCAATGGTCCGTTATTTGCACGAATTTAGCAGTCATTACTGTGAAGGCCAACAAAATAGACTTTCTCCATCTTTGAATAATTATATTTTAATTTAAATATTTATTGAGATAAATTTTATTTTATATTATACGATAATTAAATATTATTTTTTATAAAATTATTATAAAATATAAATAATATTTTAATTATGTGTTTCAGTGTTAGTGACGTTTTAAATCATTAAAATAGATAATAAAATTTCTCAAAATACATATTAAATAATATAAAATATTAAATTTATTCTTGGACTAGAAGAGTACTAGTGTATCCATCCCGAAAACAAATACAGTACTAGTGTCTCAACAGTGGATGCATAGATTATGGCACTTATTCATTGGTGATGAGTTGAAATCCCAAACAATTATTATAAAAAAGCCGTGTGAAGAGTAACTAAAAATCAATAAACACAAATGCAATGAATTTTTATATATAAATATATCTTGAATAACATATTTAGATAAACAAATAATCGAAATCTGATTAATTAGAATGTTCAACATATACGTATTTTTTATTATTCTATATGCATGAATATAAGTTTTGTTTTCATATCAAATCACGTCTGATCGTCCGGTAACATGTATTATGTTGAAATCCGTAACTTATACAACCATTGATATTTCACGATAAATCTACAAGAAATTATATTTGATCGTCGCTAGACGCGTGTCAAATTTTGCATCGACACGCATGCCCAATCAAAAGATTGCAAACTATATGGGACGAAGATAGTATGACTTTTCATACCTAAACGATAATGATTTTGGATGGATATAGAGATCAAAAATAAAATCCATAACCAACCTGGGTTGGTCTAGTGGTGTTCGACTCAACCTTCTTCTTGAAGGTTTTGGGTTCGAATCCCACTAGCCTCGATCAAAGCTTTACCCGATGCTGGTGGGGGCGTGCCTTATCAGTGTCCGGGGGATTAGTCGAGGTGCGCGCGAGCTGGCGCGGACACCCTCGTCATAAAAAAAAATAAAAAAATCCATAACTTTGTCTAGTGGTGTTCGACTCAACCTTCTCAGCGCCTTGTTACTGTGGTCCAGACACTCTTGTCATCAAAAAAATAAAAAAAAAAATCTATATACACATCATAAAATAAAAAAACAGTGTAAACATTTATCGATGAATGATACACAAAAACAAAGATTCTAACAAAGCAAATAGATTTACTACCTTATTAACTTTTAATCACAGATTTCACTATTGTCTAAATGTAAAACCAAATTTTAATACAAAAATTTCATTGCAGGAAAAGATGTATTCGACCAAGCCACAACTTAGCCCAATCCTTTCCATAACAAACCCCACAATTCTCTCCACGGTCAAAAACTTGCCAAAATTTCAGCACCAACTCTCCTTCACATTCACCCGACTCGTAACCGCTCCGCTTCGCTCTTTCGATTCCCTCACCGGCGTCCAATCTCGAATTCTTCGAAGGAGAAGACGATGGCGGCGGCGTAGGATTCCGTCGATTTTAGTTGCGGCGATGGCGGCGTCTGTGAGTTCGGTTGAGTTGAATTACCTCGTGTTTCGGTACCTTCAGGAATCAGGTCGATTTTTTGGATTATACTGAGTTTTCGATTTAGTGTTTGTGTTGATTTGGTGTGTGTGTGTGTGTGTGTTTTTTTTTTTTTTTTTTTTTTTTGTGGAGGTTTGAGTTGATGTGCGGTGGAGGATTGTGGCAAGGGTTTTGATTGTGATTGTGAGGATTGGTTAGGTTAAGTTGAATCCTTGGATTGACTGGAGTTAGAAGGATTATAGCTGATAGAACATTGATGTAATGATAGTAGTCGAGGAGTAGCCTAGTTTTGTCCTTACGGCCAAGCTAGGCTAGCCTTGGTGTCGGCTTGGATCTAGCTAGAAAGTAATTTTGTAAGGAGAAAATAGGGTGTTAAACTTAACACCCTATTGGTTTTGAAATGTAATCTCTGGCTGGACTTTGTTGGATGGTGGTGAGACGTAGGTGAAGATGCTCATATATTTTTGGAATTTGGTGTTGTTTTGCGGTGTTCAGATCTGTTGTGTGATTGTCGGATGCTCAAGGAGTTGAGAAGGAGAGAGTTCCCTCTTTGTATCCGGACTGGTTATGGTTGTCACTCCATTGTGTAGTGTAAAGATGGAAAATAGTCATGAACCCTGGTAAATATATGGATATATGTTCGTCTTCGTATTTCCACTAGGAGGTTTAGCTATTTGGGGTGAAATCTATGCCAGGAACTATGGATGACTGGGAACTATGTTTTCTACTTCCATATGGTAGAGCCGTAGAGATGGTATTATCAGTGTGCAGGGATGGGTAGAGTGGGTAGAAGAGAGGTGGGAACTATTGAGGGAACGCTGGCAATGTCTTCAATCCGTCTAAATGGCAGAGGAAAGCCTCAGTTGCTTGACATTGATCTGTGCCTTGGTGCACCTATGTTATATATTATAGTGATGGTCTTATATATTTACATTGCAATTAGAGGTTACTGTGATTTAACGTCTATAATGTAATCTCGTGCAGGGTTTACGCATTCAGCTTTTACTTTAGGACATGAAGCTAGCATCCTCAAATCTCCCATCGACGGCAACCTGGTTCCTCCTGGCGCCCTCATCACCTTTGTACAAAAAGGGCTTCAGTACTTGGAGATGGAAGCTAATTTGAATAATGTCAGAATGCTAAGCTATTTCTTACCTTTCATATTTTCCTCTGGGCTATTTCTCTGAATAAGTTGCAGTCCTCTAGATTTAATAAAAGCTTGTGCTTATTACTTTATGCTCAACATTGTCAGAGTGACACGGATATGGATGAGGATTTCTCATTGCTTCAACCTATAGATATTATCACGAAGGATGTAGATGAACTTCGTCGTATAGTAAAAGAGAGGAGGAGAACTATGAGGAAGGATAGAGATAAAGAACATGAAAGAGAGCATGGAGGAGAGCGCAAGCGAGGAAAAGATAAAGGAAGACAGGGGAGAGACAACAATCATGGTAAAGATAGAGAGGTTAGAGTCCCAGATGAGAGACCAAAAGCTGCAGATGCTCTTGGTATCAAAGAAAAGATTGCCGAGCAAAATAACGAACTGACAGTTCAAAGTGAAGAAAACGGAGGTTTTGCTGCTGCTGCAACAGCCGATGGTAGGTACATCAATTGCAACCTGGTTTCCGCTGTTGTTTTTGTCCAAAAATCTTCTCTAATTTTGATAGGGGACATGATCTAATGAATTCATTGTCTATGGTGTTTTAAGGCATCTAGTTCACTGAGATAGATGATGCAACAATTGACCAGATATCCATGGTCAATATGTGGTCTTTGAGGTTTATTTGGGCTAGAAATAATGAATTATGGTACTATGACAACTTATGTTGCCAAAAGAAATAAGAGCTTGTTTAAAGGGAAAGAGGAGCTATTAACTCCTGAGTACAAATTTTAAGCCTATGGTAACTGTCTGATTCATTGTTGTTGATGCAAGCAATGTATATAAATCTGCTTTGTGTGGGTGAGTGTGCACGTGCGAGAAGGCGCAGTTGTTCCGTAAAGAAAAGGCCACAAAATGGAATCTGTTGTGGTACTGACCAAATTCTAACCCTTGTCTATGTGCCGCTTTTCTCCCCTCTATGGAATTCTGTATCACTTTTTGCATTCCCCTCTATCTGCATCTGGAGCCATCGAACTATTAAACGATCTTAAATGTGATTCTAGAGCATGAACCCATGGATATTACGCCAGCAGCGAACATTGAATTTTCTCCTTCTGATGTGACAATCTTGGAAGGGCACACGTCTGAGGTTTGTTTTAGCTTGTTTTATACCTGGATTCTTCATTTTTGTAAATCCTTTTTTATTACTTTGTTCTGTTGATTATGCACCTATTTAATCCTTGTCACCTTTGTTTGCTGTCATTAGGTTTGTGCTTGTGCATGGAGCCCAGTAGGTTCACTCCTTGCGTCTGGGTAGGCATATCTTATTTGCTGTTTTCTGCTCTAAAATTTACATTCTCCTCTCTTCATGGGATTTTTGTGCTGATAAGGGAAAGGGCCAACTTGATGTGTTCACTCTTGTAGCGATATGGACCTACCGGATTGTACGTTAGATGATTTGTATTTTTTGCCAACGCTGTGACCCAGTATAGACTACAGACTTAAACCATCAAGAACAAGTTTCTTGTCTTTTTCTTTTGCAAGACTATCTGATTTTTTTGGGATTTCTAGAGATCAAAGCTGTCTATAGCCTTCTTCGCTTCATACTCTTAGAACTTGCCTATTGAAAACTCAGGTCTGGAGATTCAACAGCAAGGATCTGGAGAGTTGCAGAAAAGGGCTCTAGTGGTCCTACTAATGCTGTGGTGTTGAACCACTATAAGGGTAGAACAAATGAGAAAAGCAAGGATGTCACAACGCTCGATTGGAATGTGAGTTTTCCTCCTTTTTTTTCCTTTTTTTTTTTTTTCTTCATTTCATATTTTAAAGATTGTTGATGCTTCCACAGTTCTGCTCTTGCTTCCTTATGATATTATGACATGGATAGTTAAGAGAAAATCAAGAGGCATATGTTACACATTGAATTGAATTTTCTGGATTGAACTTTATTTCATATAGTACTATGTGACAACTATCCGAGAAGATGTGCATTGATTCCTAGTTTCCCAATTCCTAGTTTCCTAGTTTCTTGTGTAAGAGACATTTTGTGCATTAGCTCTCATGGAAGGATAAAGCTAAAAAGAGATTGATATTAAATATTGAAGCATGACAAACTCGGTCGGTTAACTAGGTCAGGCAACTACGCTGAACATGATCTAATATAATGGTTATGATAGTTGATATTGCCATTTCGTTGCTGTTTCTTGGTGGCCTGTGTTTACTAAGCTGTATGCTGGCCAGTGCGCAGCCCTTACTAAAACTACATATTTTACTATAGCTCTACTGTAGAAATTTACATTGGATTGCAGTAGATTATGGACTGTGTTTTCTTCAGTCAATTCCTTGTGGTTTCCAAACTTAGCAAAAGGTTGTTCAAATTTCTGAGATTATATTTTGGTGACGGCTTATGGCTGTCAGTTGTGGTGGCTATCATCATCATGTCTATTGACTTCTTGCTAGTCTATGATTTCCATCAACCACTTTATGTCCTCTTATACAGGGAGACGGAACACTACTTGCAACAGGGTCATATGATGGCCAGGCCAGGATTTGGAATACAAATGGTAAGGCTTCTTTAATTTCCTTTATTAAACTAGTGAACCATCTGATTTGATGCGCTTGATTAAACTAGTGAAGTGCATTTTAGCTCTGGCTTGGTTCATGAAACTGGTCGCTATGCATTGTGGTACCATACTGAATTTGGATGCAACTTACGGTTATTTGCTCATATGCCGAATTACCAGTGTTCACGGGTTCTAGTACACCTGTCTTAAGAGTCCTGAAAAGTTCAGCAGATGCTATTTGATACTCCCTTCGAGTTGCAGGAATTTTTCCTGAGAAGTGGTGACAAAAGCTTTCTAGTAGCCAACTTTGGTTAATCTGTTATTCTTCAGGTGAACTGAAGGCTACTTTAAGTAAACACAAACAACCAATTTTCTCACTGAAGTGGAACAACAAGGGTGATTATCTTCTAACCGGGAGCTGCGATAAAACTGCTATAGTTTGGGATGTGAAGACAGAAGAATGCAAGCAACAATTTGATCTTCATACAGGTGTCAGCTTTCGGTTAATCTTGGCAATTCATGTACTTTTCATGCATGTACTGTTCGAATTTATAATAAAAATATTGAGCCCTTAAAGAGAAGAAGAAAACGTACTTGGTTCTCCTCAGGTCCTACTCTGGATGTTGATTGGCGAAACAATTCATCATTTGCTACTAGCTCCACTGATAAACTGATATATGTATGGAAAATTGGGGACTTGATTCCCATCAAAACATTTGCCGGCCATAAGGTTTGTCCTTATGTTTATTGCAATATTTCCAATGTGCTCTATTTTTTTGTTTATTAGCTCATGGTTTACCACCCACCTGGAGAATTTCTAGTGACAAATAGTGAGGTTGTGCATAATGAAAGGTCTCTGCGACCCTGATGGGTTTGTACTTCTTTTTCCTTGTTAAATGCGGCGTTATTGAGTCATTCCTCTTACAGCGTGGTTGATATGTGATTTCGCACGATGCACATCTGACGATCCGAGAAAGAAATGTTTTCTCAACATGGTCCTCGTCTATCTGATACTGCTACATCCATTGACTTTGAATAATAGAACTCTCGAGTTCGATGCTCATTTATACCAAATGCATATGGAGAAATTGACTTTCTATGTCATTTTGGTGTTTATCAGGGGGAAGTTAATTGTGTCAAATGGGATCCAAGTGGATCCTTGTTAGCATCTTGTTCAGACGATGTGACGGCAAAGGTTCTTTCTCTTCCTTCATTTCTCATGAGATTAAGTCAATTGTTCAATCTCCTCTTGCTAGTTTGTGGACATCTGTGTACAGCGCAGTTCTATGAGAGTTTTCTTATTGTTTCTTTCTTTATCGATGTATCTGTATTCGGATGGCAGATATGGAGCTTGAAGCAGGATACATTCATCCATGACTTCAAAGAGCATTCAAAGGTTTGTCCGTCTGTTTTTAATTATTCTAGGATAGCTGTTGGTTGTCTGATGTTTTTTATTGATATGAGTTTGTGCCTTCAGGAGATCTACACGATCCGATGGAGTCCTACTGGACCAGGCACCGACAATCCGAACCAACCCTTGGTGCTTGCAAGGTCAGTTTAACCTTCCTATTTTAAGGAAAAAACTCATATCTGAAATAATCTAATCGCCAGTTTTCCAGCCAACCATGTCTCTTTTCCGTATCATTTCTTCTTATGGATTAAAGGTTATTTTATTAACTTGAATTTTCGAAATAGAACATGTAACTGAGGCTAACATCATTAGAATATGGCTCAAATACTCATTTAGCATATGGCTTCTTGATTTGTTCTCGGAACTGTCCGCATCATATCAAGTTTCCTATATTTTGCAGCGCCTCTTTCGATTCTACTGTGAAGATATGGGATGTGGAATTGGGGAAACTTCTGTACAACTTCAATGCCCACAGGTATTTTACCTAAGGACTCTAAATACTTGCAAAGTGATTTCTATTAGGTTTATGTTTGTGAGTTATGATCTCCTATTTGATTTTGCATCAGTTAAGAGTGTTTTAAAGTACTGGTGAAACACCATCCGGTTTAAACATACATCTGAGGTTCCTATGAATATACCCTGATTTTCATCCGTCGTTCTGCCAAACTCGAACAATCCTTGGCTGCCTTTTATTTTTTGGTTGATTTATTATATGCTCTCGTTGTTCTCTTGCATGTTTTGGATGCGCTTTCTCACTTGCGTTGATTGTGTGAATCGTTAATTTAAGCTTGCCTTATTGTCTCCAATCAGGGAGCCCGTGTACTCGATTGCATTCAGTCCCACGGGAGAATATTTGGCTAGTGGATCCTTAGACCAGTTTTTGCACATATGGTCATTAAAAGAGGGCAAGATCGTCAAAACCTACCCCGGGAATGGGAGTATATTTGAAGTCTGTTGGAACAAGGACGGAGATAAAATCGCCGGCTGCTTTGCGAACAACACCGTGTGTGTTCTTGACTTCAGAATGTAGCATAGCCACTGATGATTGTTCCGTATCTGCTTTCTTTGGCTCCAGCAGCCGCGGCATGTACCCCAAAGGTGGTGCTATGAGCTTCATTTAGGTGTTTTAGGTTCATAGATCAGTTTGCATTTGTTTCATCGAAGAAGGATGTCGAGAACTTAATTTAACAGGCTCTGATATATTTTATGTTCTGCATGTTGTTTAGGTATCTGAGCTTTGTGTAACCTCAACTCGATTAATTAGTGAAATTGATTCTTATATGTTGTCTTGCGTGACAAAGCATTGGCAATGAAAGCCAAGCAGTATAATTATTGTGAGTTGAAGGAGGGTATGGCGTACGAAGAATATTTCATCTGCAATTCATTATAGTTTATGGACAAAAACATTTTGTCAGTCACGGTGAGCCTGGCTGCACACGGTCACCAATAATCACCACAGGAGCAGGAACCGTCCACGAAGTGATGGAACCGACTCCTGTCCCTAACTATGATTCTTCGTCTGGTGATCTTCGAGATGAGTTTGGTCACCTCATGACAATCCGAGCACACCCGAAGGTTCTTCATGATCTTGATCGTGGTGCCTGGTTTAGTGCTGATCAGCCCAAACGCGATAGCAAGTCTCTCGCTGTGCACTTCCAAGGATCGCTGCTTCTCTCTTTCCTCCTCGATATCGTGCAAGACAGTATCACTTTTTGGGCTATAACCGTGAACCTGAAGCCATCCACCAATCTCTTCCAGCATCATATAGATCTCCTTGCTCATAGGGTGACTTCGATCTCCAGCTATGAATTCATGCACCTTGTTGTTCACTTCGACGGAGCTGCATCCGGGCTCCTTCTGTATCCCCGACCCCCTCATGAAGGACCTAACTTTCTTGACGCCATCCCAGTTGCCCGCTGCAGCATATATGTTGGAGAGGAGGACGTAAGTTCCTGCATCAGTATGGTTTTTGCCAAGAAGAAATTCAGCTATCTCTTCGGCTAGCTTGACGTCTTTATGAAGCTTGCAAGCACCGAGCAAAGTTACCCAGAGGATGAAATTGGGCTCCACATCCATGTCCTTGACGAGCTCATACGCTTCCTGCACAAGTCCGGCTCGACTGAGGAGGTTAACCATGCAGCCATAGTGCTCAGCCTTCGGTTTGATACCATACAAGTCGTTCATCTGATGGAAAATTCCCTTCCCTTGGCTCACAAGCCCCGCGTTGGCACAGCCATTCAAAACCCCAATGAAGGTGATATCACTCGGACGAATCCCTGCCTTGCACATCTCGTCAAACAGCTCCAGGGTTTTGTCACCAAACCCATGTAGCCCGAATCCTGCGATCATGGCATTCCACGCAACGACATCCCTGTCTTCGATGGAATCGAATACAGCCATTGCATCCTCCAAACTACCACACTTACAATACATATCCACCAAAGCCGTTTTCACACGAAGATTCATCCCTATCCCGCCATTAACAACATAAGCATGAACCCATCTCCCGAGCTCAAGCGCGCCAAGCTGCCCGCAACCAGACAACACCGCGACCACAGTCACTTCCCCAGGCCTCACCTTCTCCCTCAACATCCTCCTAAACAACCCAACCCCCTCCCCGGGCATCCCGTTCTGCACATACCCATCAATCATCACATTCCAACAAACGACATCCCGTTCCCTCATCCCCTCGAACACCCCCCTCGCCGCCTCCACATCCCCGTTCTTCGCCAAACAAGTCATCACCGCCGTCTCCGCCACCACACTCCTCTCGCCCATTCTCTCGAACACCTTCCGCGCACTCCCCACGTCCCCGCCTCTCGCATACGCCTCAACCAACCCCGTCCTGACAAACGAATCCTCCCCCAATCCCAGCCTCACCGCCTGCGAATGAACCATTAGCACATGATCAAGATCGCACGATTTCAACACGGCCGAGAGAGTATACCCATTGGGCACCACCCCATTTTCCAGCATTTCCAAATACAGTTCAATTGCTTCTCCATGGAGGCTCTTCGATGAGTGGGAATGAATGAGATCGGTGTATGAGTAAACGGTGGGCGAGACGGGCGAGGAATCGAAGAGGGTTTTGGAGAGGTCGAGGCGGTTGAAATTGGAGTAGGATTTTTGGAGCTTGAAGTTGAGGATTGGGTGGGTGCTGTGGCCGTGGCGGAGCACGGCGGCGTGGAGTTGCCGGAGGTGGTGGAGGGATTTGGAGTTGGTGATGAGGGTGGCGA
>JAOVYX010018025.1:0-20965 GCA_035668315.1 Drosera spatulata | reverse complement strand
AAGGAAGCTGCTGAGCATCTATCTCGCTATCTGACCGAAGGAAATAAGGTTGACCTACCATACACAAGTGAGGATTGTGACCAATGGCATATCCAGAGAACCGTGGATTCCGAAGACGTGAAAAAGACATCAAGAGCTACATCTGTTGGGAAACTCAGTGACGCATTCTTCAAGCCAGAGAAAGCTAGGGAGGCGGTTTATGTTAACCTAGCATTTATGTTCGCGATACAAGAAGACCTTGAGAATGCAAAGCGCTGTGCGGATCAAGCAATGTCCATGGCACCGGAAAGTCCAGATGCCATCCTCATGGGAGCATTTTTGGATCTAAAGCATGGCCACACGGAAGCAGCGATAAAAAAGTTGAAATTCTGTAACGGTGTTTGTTTCCTTTCATCCGATCTGTAGTCCTGAAGCGCCTGCCCAGAATCATCTAGCTCTGTTGGCACATTTTGATCGGATCTGTAGTCCAAAAGTTCAAGCACAGGTAGAAGTTCATGATCCTCTAAAAGGATGTGTAACAAAAGTATAGTTCCCCCTTCAGAGAATAAGTTTTCTTTTTTCTTTTTCCTTTTTCCCGTTCTCCAGTTTTAATCTTTACATGTAGCATTCATCAGAGGACTGTGGCATCGCTTACTGGTTTTGCTCGGATGTAGTGCAGATGCCCGCCTAGACTAGCCGGTTCTTAGTCAGTCAGTAGAGATGTACTCTCCATTGTTTCTTGTTGCCGGTGTTTTTTATCGGCTTATCAGTTTGTGTCTTTAGTTGAGATCGGGGACAGGCGACTCTGCTCTAAAAGGACTTCCGAGGAAAACATAGTTGATTCTTTTAAAGGACTCTGCTAATCAGTTTGTTAGTCTTAGTTCATTTTGCTCCTGCTGTTGTATCATTATGTTGATCAATCTCATTGCATTTTACATGGAATCCCAGTTATGTCTTTGTCTCGCTTGCCCTGAAAGTGGGTTTAGAGATAAATGTTTCGTATCCGAGCCTCAAATGTCGAGTTCGGATGATGACGGAAGTTTCTTTGCCTGGATTTAATATGTGCATTCGGAGGATTTTACCTTTGGAGGCTTGAATAGATACTCAGGTGATTGAAATCGAGTTACTCTATTGAACTTGTTGGCTTGTAAGAAACCCGTTGTTTGCGAGATAGATAAGAGTTTGTATACCTCGCTCCTTTTTGGACCATGCAGGTGACGATAATATCTAGATTACTGTTGGTGATGATGGCTGGCTGGTAAGCGCCTTTCGATCACAGAAAAGGAACACGATAACGATTTAGTATAAGATAGGTTAGACTCTGAACTGAAGCACAGAGAAAGTTCGATGACTTGAACCAAGGTTATAAAAAACGAGTGTCAATAATTTGAAGTTCGGACCAAAAATAGCAATCACCTAATGGGTTATAGTTGATGCTGAATGGATCGTATGGTAACAGTGGGACTCCTAGTCCCTGCGAAATGAGCCTGAGTCTTAAGAGTATGAGTTAATTTCATTATATCGGCGATGTGTTGTAACCAATCAACCAAATGTGAAGCAGTATCAATAGTCGTTCGCTTGTTTCTTACTTTATGTCTCTTGACGCGAGCATCATACCGTTGGATTGACATTAGTGTATTATAATAAAATTATACTATTCATCATCAAAATATAATTATAGAAATTTCAAAATGGCGGTAACCCTTGGAGATACTCTTCGGATATTCTTGAAATCTATTTGTGTGAAAACGGATAGGGGTCTGGGTTTATGAGCCCAGATATTTATGCGGTCAAGTTTGTGTTGTTGGGCCTCGATCTGGACTCTAAGTCTGCAATCACACCAAAAAACAACACACCGTTTAATCGGGTCCGAGGAGGTTTCCTCGGGGATCAGCTCTAATGCTTAAGTCAGTAAGAAGTAAATGTCAAACTAGTGATTGCAGAGTTGGGACCAAAAAGATTACCTTTTGTGGTTGTAAAATAAGGGTATTTATAAAAAACCGTTGATCCCTACATGGTTTATATTTGTCATCTCCTTATAAGGTTGATGACTTAACCATTCACAATGTGTCATCTGTCTCCTTCATGGGCTCTTGGCTTAATGTATTGGGCCTTATTTTAGGCCTCTAGCTCATTATCGCATGTTAGTTTTGGTACTAACATTTAGCTTCGGAAACCCAGATATGATCTCCTGGAACTATCAGTGCTTGAAAATCCCAAAAATCGTGTTGAAATTGGACAATTGTGTTTTCTCTTCAAGTAGGTTTTCATAGACAGTATATTTTCAGGTCGTCTTTATTGAAGATTCTTGGCTGTTCGTGTCCCTTGAGACGAGTTATCTTGTATGTCCCCTGAGTATTTACTGCACTTACCCGGTAAGATCCTTCCCACTTATCAGCGAGCTTTTCATCGGTTTCGGATTTTGGTCTGATCTCGGGAGTCGAGGTGTAAGGGGAAGACTTCCTAAACTTGGAAAATATTTTTCTTCATGGTAGCCTCGTAACACCTCTTAGATTCCTTTTGGCTTCTCTTCATGACCCCTTCACAATGCGGAGTCGAGAACTTTAGGATCAGGAAGCATGGCCAGATCACCGTCTTCAACCCAACAAATGTTGGTCTCCCGATTATCCCGTTATACGCAGATTGAAGATCCACTACAAGTAACTCAACCATTCTGGAGGAGGTCCTTTTGGTGGTCTCGTTTTCGAGTACCATCAGTAGGGTCACATATCCTTTCAGGTAGACAGACCCTCCTGTGAATCCGACCAATGGGGTTTTGAAAGGTTTCAAACCTTTGTCGCTCATACCCACTTCTTATAAGCCGTATAGTATAAAGCGTCTGCGGATGCCTCATTTTCAACCAACACCTTTCCACGTGGAACTCCCCGATATGAACAATTAGGACCAAGCAACACCATGGACGAATGTGATTCTTACTCCGTCCTCGGATCTGATCTCAACTTGTTGATCGTTCCGAACTCTCTTGCCTTTCTTCTTAGGCTTATCCAAGATGTTTAATTCGGCGATCCCATTTGCTTTTTTCACTATGACCATATTTGCTAACCAATCCAGGTATGGAACTTCCCTTATAAAGCTCGTCCTTATTAACTTCTCGACTTCCTTAACAATCGCCTTGTTCCTTTCAGGGACGAAGTTGTTTTCTTCTACTTGATCAGTTTAGCATCCAGCTCAATGCAAAGTTGGTGTATGAACACACTTGAATCTACCCCAGGCATGTCTTCGAGTCCCCAAACAAAAATATCCGAGTTCTCCCTCAGAAACTGTATGACTGTTCCTTATCGAGCTCTTTGAGAGAAGTTTGGATTCGAAAGAACTTCTCCTTCTCCCTCTGTTGGAGTGGGATGTTGTCAAGCTCTTCCACCGGTTCCAAGTTCTCAGTTTGATCTCGGGGGTCAAGGTGTAAGGGGAAGACTTCCCGGGTTTAGGAAACCTTCTTCTTCATGGTAGCCTCGTAACACCTCCTACACTCCTTTTGGATTCCCTTCATGACCCTCTTACCATGGGGAGTTAGGAACTTTGGTGTCAGATAGCATGGTAAGATCATTGCCTTCAGTCTTATCAAGGTTGGTCTCTCGATTATCCCGTTGTAAGCGGATGAGAGATCCACCACAAGAAAGTCGGTCATCCTAGAGGAGGTCCTTTTGGTGGCCTCGTCTCCGAGTATCACCAGTAGGGTCACATATCATTTCGGGTAGACAAACCCTCCTATGAATCCGACCAATGGGATTTTAAAAGGTTTTAACTTCTTGTCACTCATTCCCATCTTTTTATAAGCCGTGTAGTATAGGACATCCGCGAATGACCCACTGTCAACCAAGATCCTTTTTATGTCGAACTCCCCGATATGAACAGTTAAGACCAAAGTATCATCTTAGGGGAATATGATTCCTGCTTCGTCCTTGGGCCCGACCTCAACTTATTGATTATCCTGGGCTCTCTTGCCTTTCTTTCTAGGCTTATCCAAGATGCTTAATTCGACGATCCTCGAGCTGTCGTTACAATCGAGTGGTGTAAGTCCTCCGGATATCACATCGATTCTCGGCATTGCTTTGCATCCTCATCTCGTCTTGGTAGGGTACAGGTCTTTCTCCTAGGTATTTGTGGAAACCGATCCTTTGGAGGATCCTAATCAGGCACAAATCTTTTGAGCCGCTCTCTTCCTAATCAGCTCCTCGATGACATCCCGGAAGTGCCTGCACTCCTCGGTGTCGTGTCAGTGATCACGGTGAGACACACAGTACTTTTTAGTGTCCCGGTTGTTTCCTTTGAAAGGTTGCTTCTCGGGCTCTTTAACCAACCGGTTTTTCGCGCAAGTTGCAAACAACACTTCCGTCTTTGAAACATTTAAAAGAGTGTGTCATGTGTATCCGGGACCCTTCTTCTTAGAGTTTTCCTTTTTCTTCTCGTCCCGAGATGGGGACCCCCGGTTTCCTCTTCCATCACGAGACCGAGAATCATTTCTCCCATGAGACTGGGAATAATCATCACGATTTTCCTCCCTCGGAATTTCTCTACTGGTCTCTCTAACCTGTTGTAAGCAGCCATTACCATCTCGCCTGTCACATGCTACCTGACTTTTGTCATGAGACTTGCATACATACAAAAAAGCTTACGACTAAGGTCGTAAGTCAACCTTTGATCCTCAAGTCCTTGAGTCAACGCCATGTAAATATCAGTCTCCTCGGCATGTTCGACTTGCATCACCTCCGAATTAAACCTTTGCATAAAGGCCCCAAAACTCTGCCCCGATTTTTGCTTCACCTCGTAGAGGTGTTCCGAGATCACCTAGATCCTTCTGTTGTTGATGTACTGAGTGATGAAAGCTCTCGCAAGTTCCTCTAAGGAAGAGATAGATCTCGGGCGTAGTGAATTGAACCAAACTCGGACTGGGCCGCGAAAAATAGTCGAAAAAGCTTTGCAACTGGTTGTATCTTCTGCCCCACTTAGGTTCATGGAGGTCCAAAAGATTTGTACATGATCAAATAGGTCTCCGGTCCAATAATAGGGTTTGTAGTTAGGCATCTTGAACCTTTCATGGGGCAACTTTTGGTTGACCTCCTCAGTGAATAGAGTCTCCATTCTCACATCGATTTCCGGCTTCATTCCCGAGTCTCGAGCTTCTTCTCTCATCATGCGAAGGAGCTCCTTCATCTTCCTTTCTAGATCTCTAGTTTCTCTAGGAGGGTTTCAGACTTCTCTTCGTCTCAAGCGTCGAGACCGTCTTGCAGAAACTTTGGAGTTAATGAGGCTCCTAAGGTCCAATTAAGAGCATCGGTCTAACTCGTCCTGTCCTTCAACCAACACCCGATTCTGGTCTTCCACGATTTTGGTTCACCTGATGTCGAAAGTCTCCTGGTAGTGGAGCATCGCGAGGGGGAATCCTCAAGTCGAGTACCAGTTGGTGCTCCAGTTGTTATGTCTTACCCCTTGAGGGGTAGCCTTTGGTTTATGAGTTCGGCTATTGTTCTCATAAAGGTAGCAGTCTTATTCTCCATTTAAGCTTGGAGTGTAGCTAGCATCTCAGTTGTGACCAATCTCTGTTGCGCTTGGGGTCCTTGAACCTCTTCATCCCGACCTGTCACTACCCCGGTCATGTTTGTAGGTTGGGATGGGAGATCGAGTTGGGTAGTAATCTGGGTCTATTCGGGATTAGTGTTGTGGCTCTTTCGAGTCATCAAACCGTGGTCCCACGATGGATGTTAAAATATTTGTGTGAAAACGGGAAGGGGACCTGCGTTTGTGAGGTCAGATATTTATGAGGTGAAGTTTGTGTTGATGGGCCTTGATCTGGAATCTAAGCTTGCAATCATATTAGGAAACAACATAGCGGTTAGTCGGGTCCGACAAGGTTTTATCAGGGACCGACTCTGATACTTAAGTCAGTAAGGAGTAAATGTCCAACTAGTGACCGCAAAGTTGAATCCAGAGAGATTACCTTTTGTGGTTGTAAAATGAGAGTATTTATAGGATACCGTTGATCCTTGTATGGTTGGCATCTATCATCTCCTTAGAAGGTTGATGACTTAGTCGTTCACAATGTGCCATCTGTCCCTCCTTCATGGCCTCTTGGTTTAAGGTGTTGTGCCTTGTTTTGGGCCTCTAGCCCAATATCGCATGTTAGTTTTGTTAGAAATCGATCCGGTTTGATCGTAATTTTGAGTTAGTTTTTATCATCGGATTGAGATGATTTTGAGCTCGTTGAAAACCACATTTCAAGTGAAGGATCGTAGTACGTTAAAGTTCATAAAATCGATTTCGGATGAATCAGAAATCAAAGCCCAAAGTAGCTCGTATGGAGAGAAAGCTGATGTGGAACTCATGTGGTGTATGTTTACTCACATTGCAATTCTTATAGTGTATGATATACCTTACAAGAAGGATGAGTGAAAAAGGGATTGGGGCCCCAAGGATACCCAATTTTGTATAAGGGGGAGAGCCTAGGTGAGGATTAAATACAGACACGCGCGTCGATCCGGTTCTATTCTGCAGGTCGCACGGATTTATTAAAAAATAATATATTTATATCTAAAGTTGAATTAATATTTTTTGGACCGTTGGTGTGCGTTATTTGAACGTTGGACAGTTGTCCAGTTCAGCAGGACAGTTGGACATGTCACCCTGTCTCTATGCGTCATGTGTCATCGCTAACCCCCTCTTTTTTGTCTATATAAGCAGCCCTCCAGAACCCTATTTCCACTCATTCTACAATCATCCTTTCCCTTCTCTTCTGCAGAAAACAATCCTTCTGTACACCGAAACTTTGCATTAGAATACTGTCATTGCGTCTGTCTTGTCTCGTCGGTCGACAGGATATGAAGCACTCGTTGGTACGCCGGTCTTCTTTGTTGTAGTGCTACATCATAGAAGAAGTTACAACACAGAAGAAGTCGTTGTTGTATCTTGGAAAAAGATCATCAAATAATCGTAAGCATCAGTAGAGGGGCGATAACGTCTGAAGGACAAAACGACATCCCTTGTCTCGACGATATTATTTTGGTTTGCATTTCGTTCTGTTTTTCAGGTTCGATTATGTTCTCTGTACTAACCTATTAATAAGTTTTGATACCAACAAAATCCATCTTTACATCATTGATTGACTGAGGAGAATCGGGAGAAGATATATATGCTGACAGAGCCCGAAAATGTAATGTGATATTGAAACATAAAAAATGGAGGGATGATAGAGAAGCAAACCAATAATAGTAGATATGCATATGTAAATCTGCAGAGGCACTCACATGTAAGTATAAGTCTTGAGTAGAGACAAACAGCCTTCATGTGCTCTCTTCAACATCTGTGCTCTCTTCATGTGCCTTTTTTCTCTATCTGATGGCAAACGTCTTAGATTGAGAAAATTTGGGAATTTTTTTTTACATTTTTGATTTATTTTAGAAAAAAAATACCCTCTTACTCGTTTTTAACCTTACACACGTAATTTTCAACATTCTCTTTTCCATGAAATATTAGAATAGATTGCTGATTTTTGGACTAGTCATCGTCTGTCATCAACTTTTCTCTAATATTTTTGAGGTTGTACGAGAAAAGATATTCTGCTATGAATACCTGCACATTTATTATTGGCTATGTTTGTGCTAATTAATATTCCGCGTAACTTTACTCTGCAAGGAGCTTCGTCGAGTTCATTCCAAAAGGTTATTACGTGCATCCAAAGGATTTGAAGCAGTGTGTTTGAGTGATCAGTTCAGATATAGGCGATTTAGAAATCTTTAACGGCTAAATTGCAACCAATATTACACAGTTGAGATGATTGTCGTGTCCACCCGAATTTGAAACATCGTCGTGAAAATGGCATTTAGGTTCTCGATGGCACACTACTATTAATAATTAGACCAGATTTCCAACTTGTCATGAACTGGATGTATACAACAACCTAGATATTCCTGTCATTGACAGGAAGATCTTTTCTTGAATGTATCCATAAAATAGAGAAATATGCTTGAAATTTGAGTAATAGACTTGCATGTATCTTGATAAAATAAGCGAATTTCAGATACGGAATAATCAAATTGGACATTGCATACAATTTGTAATCAATTGCTTGGTTACATGATTAAAAGATCAATAAAGACACATTAACAATCGCTTGCAAATAATGAAACTGGTGTCCGAGAAAGCGGTACATCACCATTGATCAACACAACCCGAATTGAAAAGGAAGAGAAAGTTTTAACACACAATTCAGAAATAACGAAGAAGATAGATCAGGAAAAAGGGGAAAAAAACTGAAGACTTGACATCTTCTCATGTCGGACTTCATGGTGGCCGCCTTCATCAACAATCTAAGCTAGTTATAGCCATCCTGCAACAAGCATCATAATCACATTCAGTGATGAGAATAATAGCAAGTGTAACGCGATGCTAATGATAAACCATTACAAAGTTCGTTACCGACAACATGTATGATCCGTTAGAGTATAAGTCATGTTTTTTTTATATCAGTCCTGTTAGCACTTCGCAGTTGTATTTATTCCGTATTATCTCCACCGAGATAAACCGATCAATCTTGTTTGATATCGACGGGATTATATGAACAGTAACCTTTTTTAAAGGGTGCATGTGAAGCCAGGTGGAGGAGTCTTCCCACAAGTGAGGAGCAATTGAAGAGCAAGAGGCACAAAAATATTCAGATTCAGCAACTTAATCTTCAAAGTTGTGCAGAGACACACAGCGGCCTCAAGCTCAAGTAGCCCACCAAGCACTGGGCAGCACTCATTCACAACTGGATCACCAAGCCCAATATGGACCAGCCCACCAAGCAAGTCCACACAGGCCCCTAATTTCAAACTATCAATTGGACAAGTTGCCGCCGTCGGAGGGGCCGGCGTCACGGGCGTCACCGGCGTCGGCGTCACGGGCGTCACCGGCGACGGCGGCGACGGACACGGCTTGGGGGTCGCCGGAGGTCCGATCACCGGGGGGACGGTGATCGGAGGGACGGTGATCGGAGGTAGGGTGATCGGAGGCTTGACGACGGGCGGCAATGTGATCGGAGGGAGGGTGATCGGGGGTTTTACAATAGGCGGCACGGTGATCGGAGGGATGGAAATGGGTGGCTTTGGGAGGATAATGGGCTTGCCGCCTTTGTGGCCCTTGGGCTTGCCCTTGGGGTGTTTGTGGACCGGCGCGGGCTGGCCGCAGTATGGGCAGCCCAAAATGGGAGTGGCCATTGAGAATACGACGGCCATGGAAATTATGAGCAGGGCTGAGGCCTTGGTGGTGGACTCCATGGCGGCCTGCGGTGGCGGCAGCGACGACGGTGGTGGTGGTGATGGAGGTGAAGTGTGTGAGTTAGTGTATCAAGTAGTGCATGTTATATAGGGAGTGTGTGAGAGTGTAAGAATTGTGAGATGGATGAGGAAAAGGTTGTCTCGTGAACTTATGGGATGGAAATGTGCCAAGAGGTGAATGACAAAAGAATCAAGTGTGCTAATTGGCAATGTTGAATCTACGCCCCTTTCAACCCTTGATAATTCCTTGCATTTTTATGTAACAAGTACTTAACCCGATTTATTACATTATTTTTGTGATTCATATTATGTACGTAGAAAATATTTATGACGACTGCATATATTTATTTAAATCACATTGAAAACCTTAAATATTAAGGCATTCTATGTCGTGATGAGTCGAACTAATTAAGTAGCTATTGTCTTCCAAAGATATTAAAGGTAATAAAATGATCATGACAATGGAAAAACATGTACAAAGAGATAATACATGATCATTGCAATCAAAGACATCAAATAAAAGTACATAAATTAAACATGAAACACTAAATCAAACTTAAAAATCCCATTTAAGACACAATGTTATGGATGATCAAAATGATAAAATCGATCCCAACGCTCCATTTCATAATCTTCGTTAGTTATATAACATCATTCCGCTATTAGGATTCATAGATGGATTAAAAAAAAAAGGAGAAAATAGATGGATTCATAGATGTTCTGGTAGTTAAGGGGTTTATTAGATAGATATGGATATGGTCGATGATTCAAAACTAACGTTGACTGTGAGAGGTTAACTAGCCAATATTTATAGATCGTCTATCTGAAAAATGGACGGCTCAATTAAAACGAAAATCTCACCATACTTGATGGATCATTTCTCTTATTAGATAGATGTGGAATAAATAATTACAATAAATGCATGGTCAATCAAACTTTGATATCAAGAAACTCAAACCTAACATTATATATTTATAATAGATTAGAAATGAAGTTATGTTTTTCAAAAAAGTTAAAAGAAAAAAAATATGAAGTTACGGAATTCATCAATTATATTTAAAATAATTAAGTTCATGTTTCATCTTCGAAGAAATTAGAACAAACATTACAATACTATCAAAATTATATCTATTAAAATTATATATATAATAGAGAGAATTACGAAGAAGTGCTATAAAAAGTGATTTATTATCAATTTGTACAATCGTATTTTATCCAATCATCGAAAAATTATAAGCTCAAATATTGCCCAAATATTTTATCAGTCAATTACATTCATAACGATTCTTACAATAAAACAAAATGTATATTAATATAAAAATCATAATCCTAATCTTTTCATCCTAATCGTAGCCCTCAATATAGCGAACATCACATCGTCATCGTAGCTGCCATCACCATCGTTGAAATAAACAATGCGTTGAGATGATTGTTCATTACACAATTAAATGTATGTCATACAACCACAAAATTATGTAAATATTTTCTTTCGTTTTTGAGTTAGGTAGAAATCAAAACTATAGATTTTGATTAAATTAGACAAAAGAAATACAAAATGCTATGGTTCCAATATCCTCTTTATGGTTAGGAGTAGTGTACTGGCATCCTCTACCCATGGTACCATCACTTCAAAACAACATGATCTAGCCACAAGTTATGATCATGAGTGAACATGTTTATTTACATCAAAGGACAAAAAACAACAATATCATGTCATGATACAATCGAATTTAGGTGTATATTTAAAATTAATAGTTAAGATTAAAACATGAGAATATGTGTTTTGAGATTTGGATAAAATTGATGATAATGAATCTTTTATTTATTGAAATCTCATCTCAAAATACATCTATATATCATATTCTAATTTTGATTGTTAATTTTTAATAGAAACAGCTATCAGTTAAGCCCAATTAATTAATAAGAAATGATAGGCAAAACACATTATCACCAGCTAAGTTTTGCATGTGATCAATCGGTCGCTTTGAAAATTGAAGTACTGTATCATTTAAGGTCTTTGTATTCTTCCTCGTTTTCATTCGGTTTTCACTTTTCAAGTGTATCAGAGACACTGATGTAACATTCCTATGTATACATAAATTGTATATCGAGATGTTTGATTAGATGTCACATCCATAAATCATTTTTTCCCATATGCATCAACCCCTTGTATCATACTCACCATGAGAATCGTTCACGACATATTCCGATTCTTCCAGAGTGAATTCCTCAGACATAATGGTCATAGTTTTGGTTGTAAAACATATGAAAAAAAGTTGACAATTGTGGGAGCGACAACTGACCATTGCATCATATACACACCACACTGCACGTTAGTCCGTGAGGCAAGAGGCCAATGAAGAGCTAGCTGGAGCTGTGCAAATCAGCCTTGCTCTTCCCTTTGTTGTTATTCTCTCCATCGAGTCCGTGAATGAGTCCCATTGGCTTTGCGTCTGACATCAATCTTGTTGTCGACTGGTCGTTGGTCCATGCTCGCTCCTCGGGTTCGGTGCGGCCAATCGTGGCCCTTCATTCTTTGATCCAAAATTAGGAGATGATTAGTTGATGATTGGTTTTATAAGATGATCATCATGCCAAATGGTTCACATGTGCATATGTTTTAGCTACTTGGGTCACTCTTACAAATGGCAGTCAGTCGAACATTATGAAACGGTTTTTCATTCGACGGACGGTTACTTCCATTGAACTAGTCTTTTGGAATAGAACGTTGACATTGGTTATTCTTATTGGAGACAAAATGCACCGAAACGAATAAACCTCATCGATGGAGCTCCGAGTATAATGTCATGTAGAGTCCAAAGACACACTACGATAAATCACGTGGTGGGAACCTCATCGCGTAGAATCACTCAAACCTCTAACCTCTTCATCTCATCTCATCTCAATTGTAAGATCAAAGTGGATTAGGCATGAAAGCAGAACCACCGAATGAGCATGTCCTCAACCCACAGAGAGTACGGCAAGAATCACAGCATTGCTTCTGGGGCCATTCACAGCAAAGACTCAGCCATTGGTTCAGCTGAAGTTGACCATAGATTTTGCCCACTGATTCAGAGGACACAATCTCCTCACTGGGCAATATTTGTCTCGCTCTGGAACCCGTATGGACTTGTTACTGTATGTTTCGGCCGTGAGTACCTTAAGGGTCCTCACACGGCTGCAAGTATTAGCTTGCAGTAGTAACACGAAAGCTAACATGAAATTGACTAATTGACTACACACGCTACGTAATGAAACCCGAAGCACATTTTGCCCAAAAATACAACTACTCCAATAACCCCGTCAGTCGATAGGGTCTAGGGAGGGCACAATCTACCCAGGAAATGCAAGATGAAAAATTGTTCAGGATACATAGATATAAGCTGGACGATATCGTTCTTCTACATACAAAGATAAGTAACAAGCTAAAAACATACGGTTAGACATCCAGTGGATACACTGCTAAGTATCTGCGTACACCATATATGATAAATTATCCGGTTGATGCTCCGCAGGTTCAGTGCCTTTAACGAAGCTGGACACATTTGCATATTGTCCAATTGATCCCGAAACGTTGAATACCATAACAACGATATGCATAAATGAATACATTCTACGATTGATACTAGCCATTGGGAATCAGGGATCCATCCCACCCGAGTATCAATTTGACAGATGCGCATTCACGGCTATGCAAAGACCTTCATGTCGTAGATTTGCAATCACCTCAGAGGAAAAGGTAAGCACAGTGGCAATGCCGCGTTGATATGTCCACAGGTTTCACCAAGCTGATTTTGATACCAATAACAAACTTGATCACCATACGATCCAGGTGTATGTTTCCGCCAAATGGGCAACAGAAAAACAGTGCAGTTAATGTGCAGGCATCACCGGGTGTCTCCAAACATGAGATCATTAATATCGCTGATGCTTAAATCAGATATCGGTTCAATTGGCCGATCATCATCCTTGTCAGGCGATCTCCAGCGCTGTGGTTCCCTGCTGTACTCATCTGTACAGTAAGAACAACACCAGCAGCAAAACGGCTCTAGCACCATTTATCTTTCATCGAAAATTTAGAATGGAAGTCAGCAGAAATGCAAGCTTTTCCGAAATTCGGGTTGTGTACAAGTAAACTAACCGAACATCACAGTTGAGGAAGTCGGGGGAGGGGTGGCCATGAAATTCACACCAATATAGAAGGCCAGCATTAGGACTACAACAACCATGAAATAAGTTGGCACAGCTAGAGCCCAGTATCTGAAACAATCAATTACCAACTTAGATGATGGATTCATCAGTCATCTTTGGGGAATATGCTTCATGCTACTCAAACATGCCATAACTGGAACTATTAAAACATTTTGGCTCTCATGAATCATGCGTGCGCTAACTTTGCTTGTTTTTGCACATTTTCAAGTATCGACACCACATATCTCATCAACACACACATAAAAAAACACCACATATCTCATCTCAATTCAGGAGTCAGCTATTGGAAGGAAACACTATTATGTCAATGCGATCATAAAGCACAAAAACCCCTGCTGATAGAGGTTTCGTTGTATCTGAATTTGCCATGTATTCTGCTCGAGTATTTTCTCACCATTACCCACATGAAAAACAACAAGTTGGCAGGCGACATATTCAACTAGCTATACTTTTCCCAATTGCCTGCAAACATCAGTGTGATGCCGATAGTTCACATCATTCCCAACAGTCATGAATGTAGAAGATTAAGCACCAATGGATCGGACTCACCTACTGGGATAATAAAAGATACCACAAGAATGCAACCAGCTCTCAGGAACATAAGCCCATATGAAATACATGACTGTTACAAAGGAATGGTACTTCAGTTAGTTTTCCCTGTGCAGTCGATCTAGCAGAATAACTGATCAGGAACATAGAATATACAGAAAACAGACAGCATCCCAACCATCGAAGTAGAACAAAAAACTTACCAAAGACTGTTAACATGATGTTACATCATTGGTTTTTCCATAATACAGCAATGGTAGAGGAAGGCAAGTAGTGAAGGACACCAAAATAAAATGTGTTGTCAAGATAACTAGACAATGTAGACATTAAACACTTCAATAGATCCCAAAATATTGGTAATACAAATACACCATTTGCTGCTGTAGTTCCTTATCCTGTCAACAGAACAGATCATTGTTCCAAGAGTTAGCCTAAACTTCGGCTTCTTAAATCTTCTGAACTCAAACAATGAAGTGCAAGTAACAAAACAAGTCTTAGTGGTGATACCCGAGGCTTTCAGACAAAGCCAGCATAAACTACCCCAAAAGACTACAGGATGAGATTGTCCCATTGATTGGGCACTCATATGAAAAATGGTTTTCTCACTACATATTACATTTTTGATAGAAATAACCTCTGTCTCCATGGTAAGTTGGTGAATAAATTTTCTACCCTAGACCATGGTCTAACCTAAAGTTAAGTAGTTATTTTTCAAATGTACTCAAGAAAAAAAAGTCGATTAGAGAGATGGAGGAAATGAGAATACATCAAAGCCTTTGATGACCCACTTCTGATAGGTTAACTTATGAATTATGAACTATTCATCCATGAAACAGAACTCAATCGGATCGAATTCAGAACTCCAATACAATACAAGTATATTATTTGTACACGAATCATTAAAAAAACATGATGGTGTGTACCTGTAGCAACAACAGTAGTAATCGAACCTACGAATCCATACACTTCAGCAGGCTTTGGACCATGCTCTCCCGACACACCAAATCCCGAACCCTTGTCGTCCGGTTCGAGGAAGGAAATGGAACCCCTCCTCTTCCTCGACAAGCTAAGAGTCCTTCTAGGGCTACTCACGGAACACAAGTCCGTCATCCTGCACAGAATCGGAAAATCCGTCAAAAGTGTAATGCAAATAACTCTCCGGGTAATCCCGTCAATTGACAAAGTCCGGAGAGGTTGAAATGTAGGCAATCTTATCCCTAGGGACAGAGAGACTGTTTCCGATCTCGAAGAGTCAAATGATTATAGTTCCAATTTTGAAGTATCATGCCATTATCAATGACAACACCCCTCCATCTCTCTCACACTCACAACAATTCAACCACAAATCCTCGCTGATATCGTCTCATCAAACGATCATTAATTCATTTACTACGCATCTACACCGTAAATTTCTGTGAATCGAGACATCAAGCGATAACCCTAACAGGAATGGATCAGTTATCAAGAATCACCAGATGATGATTGAATGATTCGCAGGCGAATTGCTCACCTCACCGATGAGTCCAGCGACTGAATCTGAAGAAATCGAAGGTAGAATTGCACTCCTTGTTGCCGGTGAAGGGGAACGCCGGTCAGTTTCCGAGCCCCCGCGTGCTTAATGTTTGACGATGAAAGTTTCAAGACATATCGTAATAGCTTTATCATTTCTGTGACTCGATGAACTTCAGTGTTCATTTGACATCATATCGGAGATTGTTATTCCCTGGGATCAAAATGATTATAATAAATTGACTTTGTTTATTTTTCGAGGTTGAGTTTGATTCGCGAAGATAAAACATTATTTTTTGAAAAATTATCGTGAAACGATAATTTAAGTTGTACACTACACCCTGACGTTGATGATATAATTTTCAAACGTCGTTAAGACATAAAACGGAACTCTTCAAAATACATATTGAATAATATAAAATATAAAAATGTTATAATTATTTTAAAACAGAAAAATACTATAATAAATTGAAAAATGTATGATAGTGTAAAGACTGTAGGGGTTATATGGGGACAAAATATACGTAATTGGATTAAATACATATTATCCTATTAAAACTGCATAATTTCCTATTATCGTTTCAAACTTCATAATTTCATATTATCCTTTAAAACTTACAATATGGATAATTTATCCCCTTTTTTTAAATATTGTCAAGAAAACATAATCTGAAATGATTCGAATAACCCTTCATTGTTTTTTTTCTAAAAAAACATAAATATAAACAATTGATATGAACGTCAAATTAAAAAAAAAAAAAAGAAGTAATTTAGCATATCTAATTTTGAATTTAACAAATAATATTTTCACTCCAAATTTTGAACCTTGTACGACACTGTTATTTCCTAGTCGAGACTAACACACTTAAATAAAAACTCGAAAACCAATTAAATCGATTATTCCAATCAAATCAGTTGAAGTTAAATAGTTTGAACCGAGCAAAACAAAGAAGCTCATATAAAAAAGCTGCATTTTTTTGTTTTTTTTGTTGGTTAACTCATACAGATTGTTTAAATTTAATTTAAAGATTGTAAGATAAAAAGATATTTTGAACATTTCAGATGATATTTTCAAATTGATTTTGAAGGAAGTGGATAAACTGTCGTATCACAAATTTTAAGAGGATAATATGAAATTTTAAAGTTTGAAGAAGTAACATGAAATTATATAAATTCTAAGGGGATAATATGTCTTTAACCTTACAGTAATTTTATCCTGTACAGCTATACCATGCAACCAAAAAAACGAGAGAGAGAGAGAGAAAAGGAAAAAAAGAGTTCTGGTTATAAGGAAATGCTTCAAGAGTCGAGACTATTATGAGACAATAAAAAAACGGCACAGCTACATAGATACAACTTCTATCCAAATAGGCCTAGAATCAAGCTCCATATGTACGACAGAAAAAACATGTAAAAGGCCAAACATGTAACAATACATAAAAGTGACAATCACCAGCTAAAGAATCGTTACAATGAATAGTTACATATATGCTAACAGATGCCAATTTCAAGATGCATTATTACTCGCAAATCCAATGCTGACGAAAAAATCAACAACCATGCATCTCATCGCGTCAGGAAGTACAAGAATACAAAGAATCGTAGTTCCTATTTCACATTCACAAAAAATATATATAGTGTACAGATCTTGAACCAGGAACTGCTGAAATCAGAAGCTGATCTTCTTTGCGAACTGCTGTATCTTGCGTGTACTCAAGACAAAACATTGACGAGTGTGTCTAAATGAGGCCGGTATACGAATTGTATGCTTGAGCAGGCATTCCTGCGCCATAAGGGTTGGCTCCATAGGGATTGCCGAAGGGGTTCGAAACCTGCTGTGTGCCCATCATCGGCTGCTGAGCCATAAGGAACGCTTGCTGTTGATTTGCCATGGCAGCCATCTGGACTGCATGTGAAGGGACGATGGTATTGGAGGCGTAGAAGGGGTCGTGTGTGGCTTGATGCATCATGGGATTGGTCAATGGAACCGGCTCCCATGGGTTATAACTCGTGGTCTGGTTGCTTCGTCTGATTGCATCGTCGTACATGCTGTCCAGTGTCAACAGGTCCAGCCCTCCAGCCTACGTGTGTGATTGAAATGAATAAGCAACTTCTGACAAGCGCAGGTAATATAGAGATGAAAATTTTCAGTTTGCAGTGTCGTCACTGAACTGCTGGTTCAAGCGCTAGACAATGTGATGGAACAGTGTTGGCCCTCTATTAAGAGCTCAATTATGCTCTAGGCAAAGCACTTAACGCTTCGTGAATGTTCTACAGATTCGACAACCTTGGAAAGGGGGTATATAAGAAGAAATAAATTTACCAGTTTGCTCGTTACTGTGGCGCTCTCATTTGAGCTTGGAGCAGTGACAAGTGCCAATTCCCATCCTGTGGCTCCATTTTGAAGATCGAAAGCAGGTGTAGTGGCAGATGGATTAGCTGTAACAGAACAAGAAAAATCTCTAAGGATTCTGCACAAACATGGCCTGAAATTTGCCGTTCATCTAGTACAGTAACCACTTGGATTGTTGATACAACTGCAAACAGAGCATCCTTTCTCCAATCATACAGGTTCTTAAATATATAACAAGCCCAGAAATCCCACGGCCACCGCTTAGTGTTATGGTAAAGATTTATCCGTAAAGCATCACAAAGTCTTGTAGAGGAAAGGCTAATGTCATCAATGCATCTGGGGCTTATACCACTCTGAACGTTTTCAGCATTCAACTCCATAAATGACACTGTTTTCAACCAATATTTTTTTCTCCACTAGAACAATTTTAACCAGGACTAGAGCAGATTAAGATTAAGGCTACCACACTTGCAGAACTTGATATTCGAAACTGAAACAATAAAATCTATAGGTCACAATTGAACTTACCCACAGGAACAATGGCGAGTGCAAGAGCATTCTTTTCATCCAAGTCTAAAGCAACTGGATTAGGATCATTTAAACCCTGTGCCATCAAAAGAAATATACCATGTCCAGACGATGATCGTCATTGGTAGACAGAATACTTAAGACAAGTGCTAGTTTGGAGGCAAAGGTTTTGGCTCACCAATAAGTCATTGGGCTCCGAAACAGGCTTTTCATCTTTTACTGGTTCTGGAGGAGGGGGTGAGGGTGGACGTTTTTCCTCCACCTCCGCAACCTCAACCTTTTTGTCCTCTATTGCTAAGATCTCTTTTGGGGCCGCTTCGATGACCTGCTTCACCTGCTCATTATTCATCAAGGAAAACCTCATTTACTTATACTATATTAGGATTCAATAACGAAAGCTAAAATATCTTCATTCGGAGCTCAATATAAATAATTGGATAGTACACTACAGTTGAGATGATCAAAATAAGAACTAACACGGGAGTAAAAGAATATGGAAGCATGCTATACCAACAAAAAAAAAAAAAAGCATCATCCGGAGTCTTATCAAACTCTAAATTCTAAAAAGCTTTACGTCACTAACCTGTTCTTTTCGGAATGTTGATCCCCTTGGGGCCTCCCTTACATAATCCTCCATGGCTTGTAAAAATGAGGCAATGGGCTTAATTGTCAACCAGCAGAAGAACAAACTTTAGTTTCAGTACAGGAATAAGTAATAGCGTAATTAGTTTTAAATACAAGGATAGAAATTCAGAAACCTGCTCAATCTTTAAGAATCTCTGCCCACGACAAACATCAAGATTCTTGCATACTTCATAGAACTCTGAAAGTCTATCAGCCTGAAAGGAGAAAATGTTTCTTATCCACATGGCAAAGATCATAAACCACCAAGAAACAGCACCAGCAAATGAATAATAATAATTAATAACAACAATAATCGCGCAGTAATAATAATAATAATCACACAGACCTGAAGCCCTGCCCTTCTGTATATATCCAGAGCCTTTGTCGCATCATGGCGTTGCATCTCGAAAAACTGATTAGGGGCAATCAGATGAATCAATTTAGAATAATTATGGAAAAGAAATAGATTGGTCAGAACAAGAGGAAGCAAATCTACCTTGTCAACTAGATTGATTATGCCGTCGCTGATGGCGGTATAAATCTTCATACTCTCAGTGGCTACCTATTAAATAAAGATAACCCGGGAAAAAGCAATGTAAATTATGGCAAAATGCAAGGGCAGCTAAGGCAACTCTGCAGAGTGACTTACCAGTGACAAAGCCACCTGAATAATATAATTATGAGTAGCTGCCCCTTCAGGCTGCAGAAGGATTTCAAGCATCAAACTTGGTCAAATAAGATAAGAAACTAGAAACAAATTGTATGATATAAATGGAAGACTCATATTGCAGCACTAGCATGAAATCACAGCAACCAAGATCAACACACAAATAGTTACCATACCTGACAGCCAAGCACCCGGTACATAAGTTGTTGCAAAGCAGGCAACTGCTCAAGCAAGTCTACTGTGTCAAGATCCTTTGTTCTCTGCATCAGCATTAATTCATATCATAATGCATCCATTATAATAAATTGAGCAACGATAACACAGAGACAATACAATTCACACAATACAGGAAATGTATGCCATGATGGTAAGAATCACGACATAATCCTTGAAATCCAATTTGAAACATAAGATTCTCCTAAGAGGTAAAAGAAATGCAGTTTGACGAAAATTCTTCCAGTGAGAAGCTACATCATACATGAATTGAGCTAAGCAGACAACAGACTTATTTAAACAGAATTATCAGGAGATACTAAACAATCAAAAGGTCGAACCTAAAGTACTGGTATATTTTACTAGATATTGTGTTGAATAAAAGGGAAGAAAAATCTTACAGGGCGCTCTGTCTCAAAGTCATATTTCAAGACACGAAAACATTCCAACCGCTCCTCTAAATATAATGCATAAGCACGAACCCAGGAGGAGTAATCCCATGCTGAACAACAGGCAAGAAGAAACATGATTAGAAAAAAGGGTGCATCACAAAAGGTAGTCTACAGAAGAAATTAAAACAGTTATGTTACCCAGTGCACTTGAGTCGTCTTTGAAGTGAGCCAAGTTAAGCATATGGCCTCTGCTTCTATGGTAATTAGTAAGTTCTTCATGGAAGGTAGGGTCCACTTCTCTCAAACCACGGTGAATAACGATCAAAGTTTTCAAAGCAACCTAAATACCAAGAAGAGAGAGTGACTCGGCATTCAGAAAAATCAACATCCCATATGTGACCAATGAACTGCAGCAGATGGTGAAATATAACAAGCACCACTTTTATGCAGTATAAAAGTAAAGTAAAAGTCATCCCAATATTTAGCAGCTAAAAGCAAAGCAAGAATTTTACAGAAGTTCTCTCAGAAACAAAACTGCAAGGTGCCCAATGTAAGGAGCACGTCATCTGAGACGCTAACCAGTCACTACATCCACTTACCGCCCAATTATGGGTCCTTGACAATCGTCTAGCAAGAGCATGAATGCAGTAAGCAACATCAGCTCGAGGCC
>JAOVYX010018024.1:0-20967 GCA_035668315.1 Drosera spatulata | reverse complement strand
ATGAGGAAAATGGTGTCTTGAAATTGAGATTTTGATGGTGATTTTGTTGATCATCAGTGTCAAAATCCATTGAATTGTTGCTTTTGTTGTTGGCAAGTGCACATTCTTGATTTGGTTTCATCTATCTGGGTTTTGTTGTCGGTGTAGTGTGTTGTGTGAGTGATTCTGTTTGTGCCCATTTTGGGTTTTGTTTGATGTTTGAGTGGTTCATTTGATGAAGGGTTTGTGTTTGATGGCTTCGATTTGGATGTTTTTTGGATGGAATTTGTTTTCGAGTGAAGTGAATTAGGGTTTCTGTTAGATGAGGTTTTGGATTTGATTCCATATTGGCTAAATTTGATGATTTTCGTGGGATTTGATGATTTCTGAGGATGTTTTCATGAATCTCAGTTTTTGCCCAAAATGGGTTTCATCTATTATGATCTTCACTTGATTTCACATTTTGGGTATCCGTCCTGCTTGATGTGTGTGGATACTCTTCGCTCTTTAATCTTTGAAGATACTCTATACTCTTTGATTGTTCAACATCCCTTTTGCTTGATGTTTTGAGTGTTTCTCATGAGTTGGTTTGATCAACCAATGCATTGTTGATTTGAGTCTTTGTATGCAATGCAGGTGAGTGGATTGAGAACAATGCTGAGGAAGAGGAACAGATCAACACAAAGGGACCAACAGATGGATCATCGGACATCCGAACACGGTTCGGATGGATGGTTGCAATCTGGTATTGCAGGGCAGAAGCAAAAGGGTAGTTCTTTCTTCAATGTGCCTGGTTTGTTCATTGGATTGGCTCCCAAGGGTGTTTCGGATTGTGACTCGGTTAGGAGTCCTACTTCACCCCTAGATTTCAAGCTTTTGTCGAACCGAGGCAACTCGTTTAGGGCCACTAGGTGTTCCAACGAGGGAAATCAGAAGAGTTGGGATTCCAACAAAGTTGGGCTTGGGATTGTTGATTCTCTTAGTGATGATGTTGGGAAGATGTGTGGGAAAGTTGTTGCAGTGACGAACACTAAGAGTATTATTTTCGGACCGCAGATCACCAAAACCTCGAATACTACTACCCAATTTGGCTCTTCAGAGAGTCCCAAATCATTGCCAATGAACTGTGATGTTTTCCCTCATGCCCTTATCAAGTCATCGAATCGTCCCATGGGTAGCTCTGATGTGTTGTTTGAGATTGGGGATGATCCGATTGAACCCTACCCGTTTAGTAAACTTTGTTCCTTTTCATTGGATTCCAGTAGCTCTAGGAATTCTGGCTTGGGAAATGGATCATCAGGTCGAGAGGATTCGCCTCCGGGGTTGATTGTGGGGAGTCCTAAGCAGGACATCTCAGTGAAGAAGTTGGGATCATCTCCTGTGGTTGTAGGCTCTGAAAATGGATTTGTTGGCTACCTTTCGCCCACTGATATCGAGCTCTCGGAGGACTATACATGTGTGATTTCACGTGGCCCCAACCCTAAAACGACTCACATTTTTGGGGATTTTATTCTGGAATGCCCTGCTGGTGAGGCCGAGCTGCGAAACAGAATAGGTCAGGTGGAGACCGGGATCCCCAAGCTCGGGAATTACTGCAAGTTTCCCGGTTCATACCCTTCTGATGATGATGATTTCCTGAGCTTCTGTTGCTTTTGCAAGAAGAAGCTGGAGGAGGGCAAAGACATTTACATGTACAGGTTTGCTCCTATTGATCTTTCTTGGCTATCCTGTGTTCTACTTATCTCGACGCATGTATGAATGATGTATTTCATTGTGTGTTTGAATGCTTTTGCAGAGGCGAAAGGGCATTCTGCAGCTCAGATTGCCGCTTGGAAGAAATTTTGATAGAGGAGGGAAAGGAGAAATCCATCTCAGAGGCCTCCAATGAGTCGTCCCGTCCACCCATACAGGGCGAAGACAATTTTGAGAATCGTATGTTTGTCGCAATATAGAGCTAATCGTGTTCGCCTTCTATGCAGCCATTATGCCCATGATTGTTGGAACCATCATGAGATGTAAGCGCCCGGTGATCATCCGTAATAAAGAGCTATTCCTTTTTGCGTGTGTTTTGCATCTGCTGGCGGCCACGGATTATGATATCATAGCTCATTCGAGTTGGCTGATTCAGTTTCAACTATCATGGTCCTAATGGCTGATGGATCGCGAGTCGTCTAATCCTGATTCAATAACTATGAGCTAGATTTTCGTCGACCGACCTAAGCTAAGGGGCGACTCTAATCCTGATTCAATAACTACGAGCTAGATTTTCGTCGACCGACCTAAGCTAAGGGTTCCCGTCAGGCTTAATCGCCTTTTTCTTCTTTGCATTGCTCTTATTGGTCCTCCATCCTATTATCTTTGGAGTTGATGTATTGTAAGACATCCATTGAAGCAATCATTGAATGAATTATATATCTGTGTTGAGTGTCTATTGAAATGGTAACTGGGATCTGTCTTCTCTTTTGATGGTGAAAAGTGCAACTCGATTTTTTGCAATTGGATCGGAATATGAGCTTCAAGTTGAATTATGAGAATCGCTAATCCGCAGTTTTGCTCTGCACTTGGATTGATGGCTCCCAAGATTCGTGAGGTTTCACAGTAATAACTAGAATCGTCGGTTTTGAGTTCTTAGACTTCTGTTTCAGCCTTCATCTAACCTGTACTCATCTCAGGATACGCTTGACTTTAAACACTGCGCACATTAAACTGAGTGATTGCATTTTGCTCTTTTAAGCTGTATTCGTTCTGTGATAAAGCTCTGGCATACGTGACTTTGATCTCGAGTTGGAAATCTATTAGGGAGTACTAGGTTGTGTGTCATAAGCTTGAACCTTTTGGAATGTAGGTGCTCTTTGCTGAAGTGGGCATTGGTTTACTAGTGTGAATATGCCCATGCTTTAAAGTAGCCGTTAAACTCCTTTTCATGGCTGTTTTTTCAGAAGAGGCCAATATAGGAAAGGGGAAGGGTAAAAAGGTAAAGCACAGGGGTGACCTAAGTTTGGACCATAGGTTAGCCATTTCTCATATTATTGATAGTTCGGCCTCACCCCTGCAGTCTAGATGGTACATTAAGTTGTTGCAATCTCCGACCTTTTGAAATCATGGAAACTCGTATCCTCCAACTTTTCTTATGTGGCCGTGATCGCCATCAGCTAAGTTTGTCTGCATTGTGGTTAAATTCCCGTTGTCATGAATGAATCATATCCACGACGACTATGTGGCCAACAAACCGTACTAACTAATAATGTGAATGCATCATTTACGACAATCGATGAATAGTCGAGGAAAGTGGCAAGAGGACCATTACATCGAGCAGAGTTCGATCGGAGACTACGAAGAGAGGATAACTGATTTACAGGATCAGATCGTCGGAATGGACCACATACGCCTATGTTCCGGTGTAGATGTAATAATCTGTGCTTGTACTTGCAGAAGTATTTGTTTCTATCTTGAATGTATACCTAGACACCTATTATTATTTCATCCATGTGTGTGGACCTCATGGCTAAAAAAAACTATAGAGTGGACACATAAAAAATGTTATGTTCAGGAGGTGATTAAATACAAGGAGTGAGGGGGGCTCTATAGCTATAAGGGTCATTTACACAAAGGTCCAAAAGGGTGTCCTTTGAGATTGAGACAACACCATTGTCCCCTACCCTTTGGACACTGCTCCATTCTGCTTCCTTTTTTGAATGAACTATACTTTTGCTCCCATCTTCTTCTTCTCTTCTCGGCCTTGTTTCACTTTGGAACATTTTCAAGGGGAGAAGTTATCACGGAAGGTTATTATTAATGTCATAAAATAATGCAAAAGTGTGAATATATAATATTTATCGGAGTATAATATTTTAAATCCATTTATAAAAAAATATTTTATTTTATATGATAATTTTGACTTTGATCATTAATTTTATATTTATATCACTGATTTTGATTTTTATAATTTTAAACGATAACCCGGTAGGATAACCTTCAAATTACTCCATAGATGAATTTGAGCCCCCTCCCAGTTAAAATTTAGAGAAGCACACAATAATCATGGGAGATTAGAGAGAGGGGGGCACACTGTGTGCGTAGTACTTGCTCTTTTCTTGTACTTTCTCTACAGCCATTAACACAGCTTTTTGATAAGAAATCATGATAAACTGCAAAAACAGGATAAAGCAAACTATCAGAAACTCTACTTCTTCGTCTTATGTTTAATGCAAGTGCAAATCTTGAATAACAACAGATGAATGATGAACAGAGCTTCTTCAGCTCACTGCTCAATACCAGCTAGTAGTAGTACCTATCAGGATCATTAAATAAACTCTTATTCATATTAATCTGATGCTATCTCCGCGTCAAAATATAACAAATAATTGAATCCAACGTACGAATTTATGTGTGTATAAAATTTTTGTGGGATTTGATGAAAAAAAAATATTTTTTAATGATAATGAGATATAAGTGACGTTTAGGAAAAAAAATTAGAGAGGAGGAGGAAGTAGGCGGTAGGTAGATTATAGTAGAGGATGATGATGTTTTGTTTTGGTGTTTTTTTATTTGAAAAGGTTACTAAATATAATATATTGGTTATATTTTAAAACGACCGAAATAAAAAAATATGATGTATAATATGAAATATAGAAAATATATCCTTATAGAATTTCGCAAGCAGCGATCGTATAATCTCCCCTGTACAAACTTCGTACCAAAAAATTTCGAGCACAAGAGCCAATAGTATGGCGAGATTCTAAGTATAGATATCTTATGCAACGAGACATGTGGATTGTTGTTGTATAATTACCTTTTAAGTATAAGTCTAAAAAGGACCGAGTTCGAAAATTCTCAACCGTCGAATATGATGAACGGTCCCAGATCTCGCCATCGCGATAAGACGCTCCTCGGATCTCACTGTTAAATGTCCCTATCTGTCACTGTTTCTGGGCAAGAACAGAACAGTGCCAGACTAGTTAAGAAAATCTCCAGGAGCCAAGAAGCATAGCACTGCAGCTCTGATGTTCTCCTTTATGAATAAACCATTTCAGCTACAGATTTGTATACAATGCCCATAACTTTCCCATTTTCTCTTCTTCTCCTAACTTTGAAGGCATATGCACCAGAGTGTACAGATTTGGGATTTTTAACAGCGATGGAAACCCATTCGTTTTCATGCTATCATGGAGGTTGTTTTATGTTGCTTTCGGTCCAGAAATCTGAGGTTTTGGTACAGGAATTGTGTTTAATATTGATGGCCATGATCTTGATCGTGACTGGATCAGTTCGGATCTCGAGGCAGATAATCGATTTGAGACTTAAGTCGCTAATAAATGTCCAACTATGCACAATAAAAGCACACCGACGTGTTCTAACTGGTTCGTGTAGGATATGAAGCCACTCACAATGACAATAAGCTTATTTCGACGACGAGCACGAACGAGGACCAAAGAAGTCACAAACTTTGCACATGGTGTAACGAATCCGTCCTGGGTTCAAACATTAGCTTTGTAACGCTGCAACGAACATGCTACGCCACAAGAAAGAAAGTAAAAAGGGCAGAAACATGGCCGTTGTACCGTGCCCAATAATTCGTTTTGGGAACAGTCCCTACAAGCTTTGATGCCATCTCATACAAGGACAACCTTTCCCATGCTTAAAGGCCATCATCCATCATAAGACTGTCCTCGACCCAGGTAACGTTACCGCAACTAGAAAAAGAAGAGCCCCATGACATGAACCGAAAGGACTCGTCGACAACTACGACTGACTCTAAGGGGAAGCAATAGTCGGTTTTGATAGTGGTTGCGCCATTCCGACAAGTGTGATATATAATTGCCTAAACAACACTGAGGTTGGAGAAAGGGATCCATACCCCGATACCAAAAATGGCCATGTCGTCATTACTCGATCGAGTCAATACCCGATCGCTTCGAGGTAACGCTCGGTTGTCATACCGTTGGGCATGTTCAATCCAAACGACCACAGTGATGACCCGGACTTCCTGGCCAATTCATATGTCCTCGATCGACATAACCCAAGGCAACAAGTTAGCGGTTCGTGCTAAAACACCCACAACGACCACTATAACAGCCGTAGCAACGAGCATTGCGACCATGAAACAAGAAGACAATCGGGTAACTCTAATGGGAGGATCCATAGACGCGACTCGAGGTACACGAAGACCGAACATCAGTTAAGAACTTCCATCTTGTAGTCACCTCTTGCTCATGGAATAACAAGATGCAGTAAAAGCAAGCAACTCTACTGAAAGGATACAAGTACGATACAACCTGGGTGTCATTGAGCATCTGAATGAAGCTCAGGAAGCACAGCCACCATGTAAAAGGTTTAGTACTAATATAGAATCAGACTTACGGCATAAGCATAATCCAGTAAACCTAGCGTCATAAAACAACACGAGAGTTAAAAGGTGGTACCAGAGCCAAACTTACGGCATGTACAAATTGTGGCAGATGCAGGACACTCATAATCGAAGCTTTCAAGTCTGCCTAGTGTTGTAGGACTTGCAGCTGGGGCATTTTTGAGCCACAATGCGGAATCGTACTCTCGAGAACTTATCCCACAATCGTTGCAGAGAACTGAAACCTGCAATCACCACGGGACTATTAAGTAAAACAAGTAGGACAAGGGGCGGATGAAGTTTTGATGGGAAACCAGCTGACAGATGCCGCCGTATGCACTTACCATTTTGTTCTGGTAAGTCTCTGGCATTGGCGTCGCTGCGATCTCGATGTCGAACTTCTCCCATACTTTGGAAATGTCACAGACGGATTTGGAACACAGAGGGCATGCACATCTGCCAGAAGAATCAATATGAGTTCTACAAGTAAATTAGGGAGCGAAAAAATGTCGCACCTACTGGTTAACTACAATAAGAACAAAAGAGATTGAAAATTCAACCCAAAAGATATTCATTCAAGGTGCTGTAGGATGAGTGTAGCGGGTATAGAACCGTGTATATAAACCAGTAGACGAATGGGGAAACATGGAAAGAAGATTTTACTTCCAAGAGAGCAATAGTAGCATATCCGGTACTCACGGGAAGAGCTCTTGCATCTCATTCAAGCAAGCTTTGTGGATAGTGTGTCCACACGGCATTACACTTACAACACTCTGTGATTCAAACAGATACTGCAAGCAAAGGGCACGGTTTAGGGATAAGCGGCCTTTACCATCTCATTCTCGTTACAAGAGATGAAGCTGGAAAGTCGGATAACGCAAACCAGTGCATACCTCAAAGCAAACGGGGCAATCATGATGCATTGCACCCTCAACACATGGATGGCTACTTTTCGGCACGACTGAGTGGCAACAACCTTCAGCTCAAGAGACTATGAGTCTGTCGATTTACCAGCCGCAAACCACTGATAAACATGCTATGAATCATGATGGTAGAACTTACGACATTTGTAAAAGCAGAAAAAGTTATCCCGCCCTCCAATTCTGCATTTTCACCACACGATCAAGAGAAATATTGCAATGAAAAGAAGAAGGCCCAAGACAATAGTCACAGGAAGCTGCTATTCTAATATAGCAGTTGCTTGCATCATCGTTATGCCATAAAATGCTCCTCAAAGGAAGAGGAACCAACAAACGCACCACATCTAAGTAATATGTAGAACAGCAGAGGGATACTCCACAAGAAAATAATCATACCTGCATATTCCGCAGCCATCACAATGATATTGCCTCTTAGATACCTGCAAAAGGCCAACTTCAATTTTAAGGCAAGGATAGGATTTCGAAAATTGAACTAATCATTTGGGGCTATACAACCAATTTTGTGTCTCATAAGCCAGATAACAGATGTTCAAGAAACCTATACTCTGGAGTTCTTCTCCAAATTCACAGTTTGAAAAAAGCATTGTTCGGTCTATCTTTGTCTCTAGGACCTGCAAAAGATGCTAGCCGCCTCCAAGAGACAATCTTCTAGTCAGGCAAAACAAACTTCTACATGGAATCCGCAGGATGCAGCACTTGACATGTAGAATACCAGCTTTGTCAAATTATATGTACCGATTCTTGCGAAGCACTTAGGCAGTATGCTGTCTATGAATCACTCTAAGCTATGGATTGGGGAATGCGAGGGATTAAGAAAATCTGCACCAAAATGATGCCTTCTGGGACAGAAAACAAAATTCAGGGCATGGCTATCATGCAAGTTTGCATGTCCCAAGAATTTTACGTACCAAAAGTGGCTCATTACTCACATCATCGTCGAACAGTTTGCATGCGTCACAGAAGTATCTTGCCATACACATACCACAGTTGACACAAACTTGTTGCTCCTGGTTAGAAGTGAACCACACCAAGTACCGATGGCATTAAGGAAAATGGATATCAAATGTACAACTGAGTTGCAACATCAAGAATCGCTCCATACCTCTTGTTGTGTGCTACAAAGAGAGCAAATAATCTGGATACGGATAAGGATAGCATAAATATTCCCAATAGTTTCAAAAGCTTGTGCGTGTAGCATACAAGTCCATAAAAGCATGCCAATCAACAACATACTCACCTGTTTAATATGATGGCAGGGGATATCATGTTTCTCGATCTTATCAACATCGATATTGTTCTGCAAATACACATAACTTCATTAAATTTCACATGCTAGACAAGATAAACTGCGGAAAATGCCACCTCAACTAAGCCAAAAGAATCAAATGGCTCTTTTTTTAACACAAAATGCTAGAAATGGATGTCTAAACATCCAACATTACCACAGCACACCTAGGCGCTACAATCTCATACCTAAATGAGTAAAAATAATAATTATTTCGAAAATCTAGTATTCAGTTAGTGGATGTAAAGGATAAAGAAGGAGAATTCTTGTTCGCCTTCAAAACAGATAAAAACATTATGTTCATACAGTGATACAACCAAAATAACTTTCATCAATGTCAACAATAAGTATCTACCAACGGCCCGATACAATAAGAAGAATTAGATAGAAGGGGGTTATCACTTGATGAAACAGAAAATGAAGAAGGAAGCATGATCACAAAATTAACGACAGTCGTGGTGAGAAATTTACTGCTGGGAAAAACTTCAATTTAGTAGAGTACTGAGTACTTAGACCAAATTTCAAACAAAAACGAGAGACAGTTAAAAGAGGTTAGCTACTTCATTCACACAAGCAACCTCTAACAAGCATCTTCTTTTACGAGCCTGACCTTTGCTTCATTATGACAGTGATGGCAATCAAATATCTCATTGCAACAAGGAGCTTGGATTCTGCATCTTCGGCGATAATGTTGACATCTGCATGGAGGCCACAGATTATTGCGAGGAACTTCAGACAGCTAAGAGTATGCACATGAAAATAAGATAACGAACACACCCATATTCCATTTAACTTTTGTTGACTATGCTGGCTTGTTTGAAGCTATCAAATTCAGGGAACTCGGAAGGCTGGTTCTGAGCAACTTCGTTCCATTATGCAGTTCATGAATCTGAGCAGCTTAAAGCAAGTCTACCTGCATCCATAAGTACGTTAAGCCCTGATTCTATTCTTATGCTATAGAGAATTCGATGGATCCTTGCTTCATCTAACATTATGAATAAAAAATGACATAACGGAAGCAATGCAGACAGTTCCAATCATCAAGACTACAGAAGATGAATGCGCTGAATAAATGGGATTCACACGGAAACCCAATAAAAAGAATACAACACAGCACTAGGAACTCCGCAGCTTCCAGTTTGAACGGTAACCAACAGAATTTCCACGATTGCTTCATTCTTCTCAAGCAGAAATGAAATCCAACTAATTTGGACACGATCGATTGTTGCAAGAACCTAAGCTGAAAGAAATACATCAGATGATAAGTTCTAAGCCTGTCTTGTAGTGAACATTATCAAATAACCTAATCAATGATGTGCTACTTATTTCTGATTGAGTCGCTCATGTTTATAATCCTCAAGTATTTTGGTTCAAGCACCATGAGCGGACTCGAATAAGGATAACCCTAGAAAATGAATAAGCATGAAGATTTCACCTTGGGACAGGACAACTAAGCGCAAGTGTAAGCTTGTAACGACACTGCTAACCCCAGATACCCACACCCAATGTCACAACTATCTCATGACTCAGGCCAGAATCAAGATATCCATTAAGTATACGATTGTAAACAGAGGACTTCATCATATGTTTAACCAAACACTAGAAGTCGGATGCTTGCCATAGCAACTGAAACATCAACACTATGAGAATATTATGAATAAACTTTTTTATAGAATGAAAAGAAATGTGTCATTAAACAACGAAGTTCTCAGATGCAAATCCTCTGTTACTAGCAACTTGTTCAAACATTCAATGAGGAGCATTTTCATGCTTGAAGATGCTACAAGATTTTCTAGAAAAACACATGAAAACACGTTCCTTAAAACATCACTCCGATGAATCGACAAAAAGCATGGCAAGCCTTCATATTGTACATTAAGAGGACATCACAACAGATATCAAATTCCATTGATAATCGAAAAAAGAAAAAAATAGGCCGATGTTTGTTAAAAATAAATCCTTTGGCACATCAGCACACTGAACCAGATAGAATGGTAACATTATAGTTGATGTTTATGTAGAATCTGTACACCTAAGAAACTTAATTCCCGAAATATTACTACGACATTCATAAAACAGAACTCGAAAGCAGGAACTCCCCCACACAAATGCAGAGGCGAATGAGAATCCTCGGTAGATCATTCACATTATCTGATCATCATAAACATCGAAGTAGCTGATAAGGACGATATCGTGTTAATCAAACTAATCCCTAGGAAGTAGAATTTCAACTACTATACTGATAATTTGATAATTGAGTCTAACCAAAACAGAAATTCACCACAAAAAGCGTCACTTGCCCCAACTCAACCAGAAGAGATCCCGATTCTTGGCCTCTGATGATTCTCCCTATCATATGAAATATGACTCAATTCGAATTCATTATCCCGATTGTTTGCCAGTCTCACAAGGAATAACCCAACAAGATATTACTCCCTGGCTATATCATAGAGCATTGAATTTACGTGAATTTTAATGAATAAAAAAAATACTTTTTTTGTGTTATAGCGAGGTTTATTATAACAATAGGAGATAATGTTAAAAGGTTAATAAATGAAGAAAAATTATAATTTTTTTGAGATTGACCAGATAAAAAAATATTACGATAAACATGGGAGGGAAAGAATAATTTTTTCTTCCCTTAAGAATAGTAAAATGCAAATTTTAAAAAACAAAAATGGACTCCTCCATCCAGCTTTAATTACAATATGGATTTGTGATTAAGAAAAATAATGGATTTTTGATGTGTTTTACTACTCCCTCCGTCCCATATTAATTACAACATATACATATATTGTATTATTTTATACGCATGAATATATGTCTTGTTTTTATATCAAATCACGTCTGACCGTCCCGCAACATATATTAGTTTGAAGTATGTAATTTACACAATCATTGATGTTTCACGATAAATTTACAAAAAATAACGTTTGAACGTCGTTACACGCGCGTCAAACTTTGCATCGATATACGTGCAAAGTCAAAACGTTTCAATTAAAACGGGACGGAAGGAATACTATTTTGCCATTGTTAATGAGAAGAAAAAGAGATGAAAAGAAAGTGAAAAATTAAGAAAGAAGGGATGACAGTCGGAGAGGATGATGTAAAATAAAATGAAAAAAAGAGGATATTTTGATTGAAAAGCTTTTTTATATTGAAAATGATTGTAATTTTTTTATACGAATAAATAAGAAAAAACAGTTGTTATTTTTTCGGGACGAATAAAGTAATAATACAAACTCGATCAAAACAATGCAAACAAATAAAATAGGAAACCCTAGTCTAAATCGACCGCCTGCAAAAACCAATTGCTATTCACACCCCCCAATTTTCATCCTCTCCATTGAAATGAAAAAACTACCCCTTTTGACCACAGTTCACCCCACCGCACTCCTACCTAACCTGGTATTCTTTCCTTTGGCAAACAAACGCACATTCTTAAATAAATCAAATAAATACTCCAATGAATTACGATTAAATTAATAAATAAAGGATTATTAAATAAATAAATGATGTACATACATGTATCAGAAAAATAAAAAAAATAGAAACATGAATATAAAGGACATAAAAAATGATTTATATTAAAATATAGTAATATGAAAATGATAATAATAGTTTATACTATTTATACATTATAATGTTTTTCTTTTAGCCCTTTATTACAACTCGTACAAACTTATATCTTTTGGGTTTCTTTTTTTCTTCCTGATACTTTCATCTTTCTCACATTTTATTTTTATCAAGTCTTTTTTTCAGCTTTGATTATTCCTTATAACACGCATTGAGTGTTGTTTAATAGATAAGGGTATGTTATAAATATGTACTTTAAAAAACATAACATAATTATAAGTGTAGGTGAAAAAAAATGTAAACTTTGTATATATATCGATTGATTTATAAGTATTGTATAAATAATTTATATTAATAAAATATTTGAAAATTTTACTTTTTTTATGTAATATTAGTCTCGTTTGATAGATATCATTGCATAGATTATAATTTTATATTTGATATTTTTATTTGTCATATTACAATAGAGATTATTAATGCTGAAATGTTTTTTATGAAATAAAAAATAAAATTATATTGAAAGGGATAATGATGAAAATAAATTTAAAGATAAAAGGGGTTAAATTTTTTTTTAAAGGGTGTGATTAGCACCTCTCCCTGCAAAATCGAGGAGGCGGAGACGAGACTTACTGCGAATGAGAAAAGTGTGGGGCGATAAATTTCGCTGTCCGATTCGAGTCGTCTAGTCAAAGCACTAATCAGTTGCAGGTGTCCCAATCAGCGGACACAATCAAAATAATATTCCCATATTCTGATAGGTTGTTCCAGCGGCACCAAAACTACCCCTAAAGTCAACTAAGAACTTGATTCGTTCGATTGTGGCCATCAAATTAAACTGAGCTCGGATTCTATAATTTATTAAGTGGTCCAGACTCTAACTTCATTCAATATTTATTCGGTTTCTAAATATTGATTTGATACAAATATTAAAAAATTATTTGATTTTGTTATTTGATTTAATTATTTTTTGTGATTTATTAGGAATAATTAGGTGAATTATGGGTGGATAGTGTGAGAAAAAAAGAAGAAAGGATTCGATATGCGAGTGAGAGAGAGAATAACAATAATGATGATGGAGATGATGCGATACTCCCTCCGTCCAATAAACTTTGTAACCTTTTGACTTGCACGTGTGTCGATAGAAAGTTTGTCACACATGTAACGACGATCAAACGTATTTTTTTTTTTATAAATTTGTCGTGAAACATCAATGACTGTATAAGTTACGTACTTCAACCTAATACAGTTGCGGGACGATCAGACGTGATTTGATATGAAAACGAGACTTGTATTTATGTGTATAGAATAATACAGCGTTGCAAAGTTTATGGGACGGAGGGAGTATAAAATAGGGATAGTATTGACATTTTAACTCTAAAACTTTGTTAAATTAGAAAACGCCGTAATTCATTTAAGACATTCATTTTTAATGATGTGTTGCAATTCATTTGAAACAATGGTAGTATAAGTGTATCTGTGCTACTCCCTTCGTCCCAGGATTGTTATAACATTTTAAACTGACACGTATATCGATGCAAAGTTTGATACGCGTGTAATGACGATCCAATATAGTTTTCTGTAAATTTATCGTAAAATATTAATGGTTGGATAAGTTATATACTTCAACCTACTATATGTTGCAAGACGATTAGACGTTGTTTGTTATGAAAAAGAGACTTGTATTCATGCGTATAAAATAATATAAAATACATATATGCTGTCAGAATTATAGGATGAAGATAGTACTATTCTAGTCCTTCCGTCCCATAAAAATTATACACTTATCTTATTTGGATTTCCCAAAAAAATTATAAATGTTTACTAATTTAACAAAGAATAACATCAAATCAGTTACAGTATACTCACTAACTCCTTTCACATATGTTATAATTAATCATATTTTTAATATTATTAAATATAAATTCAAAACATATATAGATTTTCGATCCGTATCAAAGTGTTATAATTTTTGAGAGGAAGGTTTATAAAACCTTGAGTGTCGTAGACTGTTCATATTCACACCATTTCTCTATGTTTTCTTTCTATTCATGATGACGATATGACTGTAGTACCAAACATATATTATTGATATAAGAAGATTCGTTTTTAAAAAGATTAGAGTATTTCATAATTATTATAACGAAATGTATTTAAGAAGATTTATTTTTATTTTTAATGATGTCAAAAAAATCTTAAATTGATATAAAATTAAAATTCATAACTTAATATGTCATTAATATTTCATAATAATTTTATAAAAAAAGTGATGTTTGATCATAAACTCAATATCAAGATATGTATTATGCAAATACGGAGGGAATACTTATTTACTGGTACGATTCGTGCAAACATTTTCTAACACTAATAGAATGTGTAGACATGATGTGTTCGTAATCTCAAAATTCAAGTTGGTCACATACGTTGTCTTGTCAATATCCGAGGATTAATCGTGCGCACGAACTATCCGGACATCCTCATAAAAAAAACAATACAAGTATAATTGTGCATAGAAATTGGGCAGCAAATTAGAGAGTTGAGGACACGTTGATAAACAATCAAGATCTCAAAGGCCTGGATTGAGACTTTAACAAGGTGAAAGTCAACTTGTGCTCAAGCTTTGAATTCTAATCAACATAGAGAAGAAGTTACTCATCTCCTCAAAATCCGATCATCTTTAAACTATCTACCTGATATTCATGAAAAATTGACACATATTGCACAAATTATGAAATTAAAGTTACTCCCCACATAGTTGAGTAGTAAACACAAACTCTACCAGGGGCAAATTTCATGAAACAAAATCCCCAAGGCCAAGATGAGACAATTATAAACTCATCAACTTCATCAAACATGTGAGTATGTGATCTATAAATTCACTCACTCAAATTTTCCACACCATTTTCTCATACCCATCAATGGAACCCCAAAACCCACAAACCCAAGATCACCAAGACCCATCACAAACCCAAAATTTCCCCTCAAACCTAATCACAAAACTCAAGCAAAACCTCACCTTTGAATCCAAATGGGGAGAACTGAATGGAGCCATGGGAGACTTGGGCACATACATACCAATTGTCCTAGCACTGACCCTAGCCAAAGACCTTAACCTTGGAACAACCTTGATCTTCACAGGACTATACAACATAGTAACGGGTATTGTCTATGGCGTCCCAATGCCGGTCCAACCGATGAAATCCATTGCTGCAGTCGCGATATCCAATCCCGGGTTTGGTATTCCTGAGATGATGGCTGCAGGGATTTGCACTGCAGGGATACTGCTGTTTCTCGGTGTTACAAGGTTGATGCAGGTTGTGTATGTGATCATACCATTATCTGTTGTTAGGGGAATTCAGTTATCACAGGGGTTGTCGTTCGCCATGACCGCGGTTAAGTATGTAAGGAAAGAACAGAATTTGGCAGCATCGAAGGCCGGTGGTGATCGGCATTGGTTGGGGTTTGATGGGTTGTTATTGGATCTTGTTTGTGCTTGTTTCATCATGGTTGTGAATGGAGCAGGGGAGGAGAGGGTTGAGGGGCATGATTGTAATTTAGGTGATGATGAGGAGATGGCAATGAGGAGAAAAAAGAAGAGAGGTTTGAGGAGGTTTATGTTCTCAATTCCTTCAGCATTTCTGATATTTGTGTTGGGTGTGGTTTTGGCTATCATTAGAGATCATAAGGTGATCAAAGGGTTCAAGTTTGGGCCATCACATATCAATATAGTGAAGATCTCTAGGCACTCGTGGAAAGAAGGGTTCATCAAGGGTACAATCCCACAACTACCCTTGTCGATACTAAACTCAGTCATCGCGGTGTGTAAGCTCTCATTCGATCTATTCCCAGACAAAGGCTTCTCAGCTGCCTCAGTGTCCATGTCCGTCGGGTTAATGAACTTGGTGGGATGTTGGTTCGGGGCAATGCCATGTTGTCATGGAGCCGGAGGCTTGGCGGGGCAGTACAAGTTCGGAGGGAGGAGCGGCGGGTGTGTGGCGCTCTTAGGAACCGCGAAGTTGATCATAGGACTTGTGTTGGGGAGTTCTATAGTGAAGGTGCTGAGCCAGTTTCCGGTCGGGGTTTTGGGTGTGTTGCTGTTATTTGCTGGGATTGAGCTAGCTATGGCATCAAGGGACATGAACTCAAAACAAGAGGCGATGGTTATGTTATTGGTGACTGCTGTTTCACTTGTTAGTTCAGCTGGTGCTTCACTTGGGTTCCTGTGTGGGATGGTTGCTCACTTGCTTCTCAAGCTGAGGGATCTGGATAGTCCAAAGGACTTTATTACAGCTTGGATGCAAAGAAGCTAGTGACGATTGTCGACTTCTAGGGATCGAATCATACACCATAAGATCCGAGACTTCTAGGGATCAAATGATCGTTTGAGAACAAGAAGTACGAACTATGTAATCCATTTCTCATGGAAATAAAAATTGTTCGAAATTTGATAGATTTTTCAAGATAAGCACCAAGTTACTAGTTGAACAATTTCAGAACTCTAGATCAACAAGGCACAAACCCATAGATGTTGAGATAATCAAGAAGCTGAGACATCAGTGTTTTGGGCTATATGGAACCGAATAATTTTTCCTGCAGTCTTCAGAGCAAGAGATGACACAGCCTTCCACTTCTTTCCCTCCTGCAACACAGCAAGAGTTCCACTATTCATTAGTTATATCGCCAAAAAATCCCCACTTGCAACAGAATTTGGATGAGAAAATTTTAAGTACGATATTATAATAACTTTCATTTATGATAGGGTTTGAGTGAAACTCAGATATACGGTGTGCGAAAGAAATTTAAAGATATAGAAAACAAATATCTGAATTAGATAACATGATCACGTTATATATGATAACATCTCATCTTGAAATTTTTAATCTTTTAGATAAAAAATTCTCTATATCCAATGTGTGACCAACGGATTAATCTCATCCTTCATTTCCACGGTTTACGACCGACAAAGAAATAAAACCCTGATACTCGAAACCCCTTACCAGGATTCTGAAGGTTGCTCATGTTGGCACAATGCAGAGCAGCACAACCCAGATTGCAGAACTTGAAGGAAGAACCAACATGGGCACTTGCACTTGCACCATTTTCAGCAGTGATGGATGAGCTTGGAGGGAAAATGCAATCCTTCAAGCACTCAAAGGCACAATAGGAGAGGGAATTGTCTGGCTCAATGGCACAAACCACATAACATGGAACATAACATTGTTGAAATGAAGTGGCTCTTGATTGAAATATCATCATGCTTAGCATGATCAATCTCATCATGGCCATGGATGACATTGGTCTCATATGAACTTGCAATTCAGCTTTTTACTCTATGTGTGCAAATGGGTGCTCGATGGGATGAGAGATTCAAGTTATGGTGTTTTTGTGCTTGTGGATATGAGTCGGAGATCATATGCAAACGAATATGTAATGGCTTCACGTGAACCTTTTTGGGTGAGTTGACACCACATGGTGGATCTTGCTCTGTAGCATCCGTGAGTATATATGTTGGGGTGAACATCTCATTGATAGTTTAGAAGTTCGAGGAGAGATATGCCTATGATAATGTAGCAGTATCATCAAATCTCGATCATCGATTTCAAGATGATCGGTACTCATAATTGAATTATATCTTGATGATAATTGAATTGTATTTTGATAATTGTTAATTGTTTTGAAATCAACTATCAAGATTTGATGTAACCGTTATGTTAGAGTCAGGATGATCATTTATGTCAGTTTAGAAAACTCTTTTACGTTACATTGAGATGTCAAAGAAACCTTTATCGCACACTATAACTCATACCACCTGAATCAGAACATCATGTCAAAGTTCATAATACTATGCTCATTTTGTTTCAAGAACAAAGAGCTCTTACAACTCATCTCAAATAGATGTTTCATGAGCACTTTTCTGTGTGTTACATTTCTTAGTTCGTACTAAGAATAACACATGACACTAATACTGAACTTATTACCTCCCACGATACTAATATTGAACTTATTGGTATAGTAACAGATGAAGATCTAAGTTTCCTTCTTGCAGCTGTCATGGCAATCTTCAACACATGCTTCCCAAGCTTCTCCATCTGCAAAAATAACCATACAAGTATCAGAAAGCGATATATTTTCGCACACATATATAACTTTACTGGGTGGATCAAGTTTTGAGCCATAGGATCAACTCCTTAGTTCTCTATAGTTCTTAGCAAAGAACCTAATAGAGTTAACATGAAACGACATTTCCGAAGGAGGAACTCTGTTTAACTTCTGTAAGTTTCATGGCACCATACCACCAACAGAATAAAAAGTGGAAGAGAAGAAGATCAGATCATACTGCCAAAGAGATCGATGCAAGAAGCAGCAACGCAATGAGAGCAGCACTGATCAAAACTCTGGATCCCGGTGTCAGCGACACAGGGAGCAGTGAAGCACTGCACGCTGCACTCCGCCCTCTCAGTGAGACCGTTCCCAGATTGGCTCTTCAAGCAAGTGTTGAAGCATTTCCCCCAACAGTAGTAGAGTTTGGTTACTGCTGAAGCTTCTTGGTTAAATGCTGCAGAAACAAATAACATGATCGCAAGTGCAACCACACATCTCGACTTCTCCATGGTTTCTGTCGTTTCTGTCTTCTGCTTTTTGCGATCTGAAGTGAATCTTTCTTCAGAGGATGAATTTAAAGGGAGTGAGGCGCTTGCAAAGCGCGACATGTTTGTTGATGTTATTGATTAGTGATGTAGAAAATGTTCTATGTTTAGGAAAATGCAGAGGAGGAAATGGGAACTCATTAAACAACTCTGATTTGTTTGCAGTTGCTCGATATGTTCATGCCTATACTAGTTTTTTTAAGGCTTTCCTGCGTATTAATGAGGCGAAGATGAATGCTTTCACATTGGAAGGGTTGAATGAGAAACTATGCATACATTCACGGTAGAAGGTAAAGGGAAAATCATGCAAGGAATCATAGTCATGGAAAGCAGCATTATCAACGAGGCAAACAGGCAGGAAGCTAATCAGCGTCAACTCATGACATGCAGCATTATCGACAAGGAAACTATCACCGGTTGCGAGATAGATTGTCCTTTGGTTTCCATTGGCAAAATAAGATTATATATATAGACCAGAACACTTATTTAGCGCACCTCGGGTTACCAAAGAAACGATAAAGAGGCGGACGAAGGTGCCTCAGAGCTTAGAGAAAATTAGACGTTATAGGAGTTATGTGTACTTGGTTCAGAGCAACTTAATACAACATGATCAATATGACGAACGAACCACCCAATAGCGATAGGAACCTATATCTCTCAATAGAATCACTAAATCCCGAACTTATCAACTCCTCTCGATACAATCACTAAACCCCGAACCGCCAAAATATGCACTTGTATACAACAAGTACCATGCAACAGTTAATTAAGGAGCTCAACTCTCACAAGATGCAAGCGGCCATTTCAGCCCTTTATCTAACCATATAGACGAATCATTGCAAGCTTTACTGAGTATCATACCGAGTATCACTTCATCACACACGAAACATTGCTGTGCTTCATTTCGTCTCATGGTGCAAAATATATGCATTACTTCATGCCACCGGATTAGGAGCAACCATTAGATATTTCCATATTAGAATAATGCCGCCAAGCATGAAAATTAGGATACCAGATTAGCAATGTCAGGGAACAAGCACTTTCAGTACGACACTATCAATCCTAAACGAACTGTATCACGAGAAAATCATTGGGCAACAGACGAGGAGAGGATAATCAAAAGAGATCAACTAAGCTAACATATCAACAAAGGAAAACGAACTGTGGCGACATAAGTATGAAGCAGGATGCTACTCTCTGGCTAATGAAGGAAATAAGCCCTACTAAAAAGAATGGACAAGAAAAAGAGAGAAAGTGAACTGTAAAGAACGAAGAACGGTAATTGAGACACCATTTATCACATAACATGCAGTGCACTTATGCACTGCAGCATCAGTAACGAAGATTAAGCAAAGGCCAACAAACTGAAAGATCATGACAATTAGACACCAACATTGTATCAAATTATAGCATCAAAGCAATACCCAAGCATGCATCGAATTCTAGCAAAGCATATCACTGCTGGCAAGCAGAATCAAAACGCACGTCGGAACAGCTAGAAACAGATATTAACTACTTTGTCGAGAAAATGATTAGTAATTCAAAAAACAAAGCGTGATGGATCTTGACACTGCTTCTAACCAATGTTAACGACATAGCTCCCTAGTAACAAGACTAGTTAATCAGCATCACAACTAAAACCCAGATATACATGTGCCTTGCCAAATTGCCGGTCATTGTAATGGAGTAGTTAGAAAGAATTTTCAACGTGTAAAACAAAAGAAGAAAGAATAAAATATCAAAACTACGTTTGATCGTCGTAGGACATGAACCAAATTTTGTCTCGACAATAACGAAAATTCAAAATGTTGTAAAAATATTGGGACGAAGGGAATACTATAGATTTTTTAATATACATTAATTTTTTAATATTCAAAGTATAGATGAACATTAATTTTCAAACCAGTTTGAGAATTTTTTGAAGATTTATGAATATGCCTGTAACTTTCAACTGTGTCATGAGTTTTTTAATCACAATCATTGATTTGAAAATCCAATTATTTATCCGAATATAACGTTGTATGTAACTAACTACAAATTTAGCACAGACCTTTCATTATATTTCGAGAACAGTATATTTAACCCATCTCAATTATGGATCGAAAGCACTTAATCTTTTTCAACTATAAAAATATACATTTAATCCCTAGAAAACGTCAAACACTATGCTTCTTTTTTTTTTTTTTTTTTTTTTTG
>JAOVYX010018023.1:0-20968 GCA_035668315.1 Drosera spatulata | reverse complement strand
ACTCCTTTAATTCTCAACTTCATCTCAATCTTTGTTCTGATTGACACTTTAGTTTTAAGTCATTTCTTACAACGATCCCCCCAAAATTCTTTTTTACCTACACCCCATAGGATAGAAATTATTTCAAGTTAGGTTTAGGTTTGACATTTGTCGTTCTCTGTGGGATTGACCCTTGCTTCCACATCTACATAATAATAGTATTAGCAGGGTGAAAACAAATTGGTCACGTCTTACGACGGACGTGGAAACTGCTATAATTATAACCCTTGGCAGACTATCATCTTTTTCCAATTGCCTTAGCCCAAAAGAAGTTCGTCCTAGTGACAGTTGACTACTTCACCAAATGGGCCGAGGCAGAAACTGTTGCCAATATCACAAACAAGGTAGTAAGAGACTTTGTGTGGAAGTTTGTGGTCTGTTGATTTGGGATCCCTCATATTATCATCTCAGGCAATGGACTTCAATTCACCAGCTCGGCGTTTATCGAGTTTGACAAACAACTCAATATAGAGCAAAGGTTCACATCGGATAAACATCCCAAGACCAATGGCACGGACCGAAGCCATCAACAAAGCGATCAAGAATGCCTTAGTCAGAAGACTGAATGATGCCAAAGGACTCTAGAATGAATAGCTTTCTTCCGTTCTATGGGCTCACCGAACTATGTCAAAGAAATCAATGGGAGAAAGTCCTTTCAGTCTGACTTTTGGGGTCAAAGCTGTGGTCCCTGTTGAAGTCTTGGAACCATCAACCCGTATTCTCGGTTACTCGATAGATCATAGCCAAACGAGGATTCGAGAGAAACTAGATCTCCTAGAAGAATGTAGAAAGATGGCTTCCGTCCAGGAAAAAGCATTCCATCAAAGAGTAGTTGGGTACTTCAATGCTAAGGTAAAGCCTAGGATTTTCCAAGTTGGAGATGCAATCTTCAGAAAAGCCGAGTTCGGATTATAAATGATCGGAGACAAGCTAGCCAACAAATGGAAATGTCCCTTCAAAATCATCTTTCTCCTCAATCGGGGGCATATAAGATAACTTGGGTGAATGGAGGAGAGCTTGAAAAAGCTTTCAACATGGATGACTTAATGGTCTATTATCCTTAGGAGTATTTTTTTTTTTTTTGTAAACTTTAAATGATTCTAATATCATAGTATACAATTTTCTATTTTCAAATGTTACAAGTTGAAGACTTCAAATGCCTAGGCCAGAACAAGATCTTTTGCCCAGAAGGAGGGATATCCAAAGTCAAATCAAAAGCAGTTGTACTTGAAGATCCAAGGTGAAACAAGATCTTCAGCTTGGATGAAGAATTCAGGCAAAGTTGCCTAGCGACTTCTAGGTATCCGAGTAGAAACAAGATCTTTAACTCGGGTAACCTAGACTAGACCATCCCAAAGAGCAATGATCGAAACCCCACTTGAGTATCTGAGTTGAAACGAGATGTCCAACCCAGATGAAGAAATCAAGTAAGGATCCCAATTCAGACCCGAAATGCAAGGCTTAAGAGTCTAGGTAGAAACAAGATCTTCAACTCAGAGAAGAACTTAAGTTAATCATCCCAAAAATGGATGAGTATGAAAAGGCTAAGTCGAAATTAGATCTTCGACTTAAGGTCTTACTTACGTGAATCAAAACCGGATCTTTTGTTCAAGAATAAGAGTTTAAGACAAAATTCCAAACCAGATCTTGAACTTAACGATCAGGTGAAAACCAGATCTTCGACTTGGAAACCTTAATTGCTCAAGTCAAAATTAGATCTTTGATTCAAGAGTAATAACTTAAGAAAGAAACTGAGAAGTTTAAACAAAGCGTTGCTTTTAAGCAAAGGAATAAAAACATTAGATTTTTGATTTCACGAGTTTTGAAAGTCGAACTCGACAACGTTCAAGCAAAGTCTTGAAAGTAGTTGACAAGGAGAGATCACACAAACCAATAAACTTGGGGAAAAAATATGAAGGACTAAACGAAGAAAGCAAGGATAAGCAACAAAGGACCGAGGTTCGGTCAATAAGTTACACAACAAAGTTATGAAGTCAACAACGGGCCAAAACTTGACCTCAAAATACTAAAGACAAAAAGACACATATAAAAGGAAACTAAGCCTCAACTTCCTCGCTGATTCCTACCTCGCTCTCCTCCAATCAGTCTTAGTTGCGGCCCTTGCCAACTCAACCTCATCCTATGCATTTGCAATCGTAGCAACCTCAGGTGGTGGATGGCAGGTCCAATGTGGAGGGTGACAAGAAAGGCCACCAATGAGGAGTTAAAGAGAAGGACACTCCTGATACTTGCGCAGATGATGAGCAAATTCGAGAAAAGCACTCTCGATTCTGTCATTGGAATACGTGTCCAGCACGTCTTTATACTCCGTTGAGTCTTTAAACTCTGCCACCCCCTCCTCAATCTGAGCTTACAAAGGCTCAACCAGCCTGTTGTTGAAATTAGCTTGCAGAGTAGCAAAGTTCAAAGTCAGCTTATCCTTGTCTTGATTCAAAGAGTTCAAGTTACCCTTGACCTCATTCAGAGCTTCATCCATCACGATCAGCTCGGCATGGAGTTGATCTCTACTCTCCATAGCCGACATCAAGGTCTGATCCTTTTCTCTCAGCAGCCTCTTAAGGTTAACGTACTCGGTGAACCTTGAGTTGTAATATTCAAGGTCACCTGTGGCACTCTCGGCTTGATAAACAAGTCTAAGGAAGTGAGCCATCGCCTAAGATAAAAGAAAGGAACAAGGAACGGTTAGCATGGGAGTTAGAAACAAAAAAGACCTTGAAAATGCTAGCTTAGAAGGAAACCTGATGCAGATGTCGGAAGCCCTTGTCCACAGCTTTATCAAGGTTTGATGGAAAGGTTAAATTCTCCCTGTCAACCGGAAGAAGCAAGGATTCCTGCATGTTAGGAATGCGCAATCCCTAGTTACTTAGGCTGAGAACTTGGACATTGAGTTGCAATTCAGGACGTATGCAGCAGAACGGTAGACGATCACAGTTGGAGGGCCAATGTGGATCATTTGGATATAGACTACATCAGAAGGTTTTAGATAAGTATTTCGGATGAACATGGACAACAAAAGATCATAAATCTTTCAGGATCTAGGATCGAATGCTCAGGATCGAGGCCAAATCACAATGCAGCAGACTGGGTGCAGCAAAGGGAGAAGTGCAGCAGACTGAGGATACAATAGAGCTCTTGGTGATTGGATAAGGATTTGGAAAAAAGTGATGAAGATTTGAAGTTTGAAAATCTATACGAGGTTGAAGACTGTTGTGAGGGAATCTGTCAATATCACTAAGGATCTGTACAAGGGACAAACAGACAGTTGTCAACATCAGTATAGGATAGTCATGGGTTCTAATCCTCTAAGCCCTACAAAAAAGGAATGCTTCCACTCTGAGAAGATTGACGATGATTATGAGATTCATTTACAAGCTGAAAACACTCTCAAGTTGATTGACAATCGCTCTCAAGAGTTAGGTTGAAGATTTGAAGGAAGAAGCTCACTAGTTTGTCTCATGAACACAAAGCTGCAGCAGAGTCATCATTTGATATGTGCAAAGTGTTAGGTTCTTACCCTAGAAAGTTATAGACTTGTAAGGGATTCCTTTGTCAGTTAAAAACAAAGAGATAGTGAACTCACCCCTTGTCTTGACTACAGTGGTCACCAAGAAAAGACTGGACTAAGTCTTCGTTGATCATTTGATGATTTTCTAAACCAGTATAAATTATTGTGTTCATTATTGCTTATCATTTCATACTTTAGAGTTATTAGGATATAGCTTGGACACAAAAAGACAAGTCTTAAAGACTAAAGTTTCGACTGCAGACTAGTTTCGCAAGTCTACTGTGGACTTAGTGCATACTAGGCAAGACAAGACTACACCTAGTTTACAAAGAAATTTTTAAATAGCCTATTCACCCCCCCTCCTAGGCTATTTAATATAACTCAGAGAATTACACAGCAAAACCCTTGATTTTGTCTTCACCGAGCGATACGAAGCCCGACTATTGATCTTCGACAATGGTTCCCCCATAAACATGGGGGCAGATTGGCACTGCCCCAATTCCTTCGGAAGTCAGAGTAAGGGGAAGAGGACGAGTTGGAGATGGTTGTCGAGGTCACTTTTCAGCATGTCGAAGCTCAGAATTCTGCACGTCTGGGATGGGCAAATGCAAAGGAACAACCTTTGTCACTTTCTCGTCCAGATTGATTGTCTCATCCATTGGAACTTGGGAAGTCGGTTCCGCAGAAGTTGAAGTGGAGGGTATAGACTTTGCCTTCTTTCTCACAAGTCGACGCCTCGAAGCCATGGCCTAAGAAACGTGAGAAATTGAAAAAGAAGAAAAAATGTCAAGTCAGGAAAATCAAAATCTAGCCAAAAAAAAAATAAAAAAAAATCAAACTTGAACATATCAAAGTGATGATCTTGGAGACTTTTAGCAGTGACCAAGTTAAAGAACTCGATATAACCATTCTCCTTCAGGTATTCCTATAATTTTTAAGTTTCTTTCCCCAATAGGATCTAGCTTTGGTTTCTTTCTCGGTTTCAAGTTGACCTCAGTGGTCCACCAAGTTGGAATCATTCATAGCAGAGAAGAAGCCACCCGACAAAACGAAGTTTTGAATCCCTTAATAGTTTCAGGGATGTCGAGTGTACATTTAAGCCCAGATCCTGCTGAAAAGTAATAGCAGCCCTCAACAGAAGAATAGTTGATTTTGTAACAGTTAAAGAACAAGTTGGATGTAACATCCTACTCGAGTATACCGGCGTTCTCAGCAAACATGAAAAACAAAATGGCAAGTCGGATTGAATTAGGAATATGCAAGGCGGGTGTCATCCTCAAACTACGAAAGATCGATGTCAAGAAAGCGTGAATGGAAAACTGAAAATCGACTTCGAACAGATTTATATAGACGAGGAGTTAGTAAGAATGGAATCCATAACTAACGAGTTGAGGCCCGAAAGTTTTAACTCATATCCATTATAAAAAACCATAAGTGGCATGAATATTATCAGGGTCGTCCTAAGTGAGCTAGTCATATGATATTGGAAGGGAAAGGTTGAAAAACATCTAAGGTTAAACCTTGGCAGCAATGGGAGAACTACTGCAATCACCACTTGAGTTCCTAGATGAACTCGAATGACATAAGGGATCCTCAGAAGGACCTTCGAGACAAGATCGATGAGAAGTTAGAGGATTTTCAGAAGAAATATTCGGAGAAAAAAACTTACAGATGGAACCTAGAAGAGGAGAAAAGGTTGGAGTTGAAACTCGGTTTGTGGCTGAGCAATAGCAACAGAAAAACTTCTTAAGTGAGAGAAGTGGAGGCAGAAATATAAAAGAAGAGAGAAGAAGAGAGAAGAAGAGAGAAGAAGAGAGAAGAAGAGAAGAGTAGAAAATAAAGGGTGATATGTATAAGGAGGTAAAAATAGAGTAGGGAAATGTAAAAAAAACATAGTTTGAACTAAAAGTCCAATTGAAGAAGAAGCGGAGGCCTCAGATTGTGCCACATGTGCGACCTCGAGCACACAAAAAGTCATTCGAGGGACATTGATGATGCCAGCTAATCATCATTAAGGGATTAATCATCATGGTGACTGAATTACCGTAGTAAAGTTTGTGAGATCCACCGGTACAACCTAGAGGGGCGAGAGGGGGTGAATAGGTTGTTTTAAATTTTTTAGTGTAATATAGCGAAATAGTGGATTTCAATACACTGATGTTCTTTGTATACTATTGAGAAGGTCTGCAGCAGAGACTTAAACTTTGAGAGTTTGTCTTTGTTTGTTGTTGTGATTGATTCCTAACAGTTCTAACAATTCAAAACAATGAAAAAAAATAAATAAAGAACACAGGATTTAAACTGGTTCAGACACTCGTTATCAACTGATAATCGAGTGCTTAGTCCAGTCTTCCCTTGGTGATCAGTATAGTCAATTCAGGAGGTGAGTTCACTATTTTCTTATTTTTGGCTTACAAGACAACTTCTTTACAAGCAAGCTAACTTGTCAAAGGCGAAGAACTTAGACCCTTTGCACAGATCCTATTCTGGACTCTTCTGCAGCTTCTGTTTCTTAGTGCAGATTAGTGAACCCTCTTCTTTCTGTTCTTCTTCAATTGATGTCACTTGAACAGTTTGAATTCAGATTGATTTTGCACACTCTGTACGTTCAATGCTTCGTTCATCAGTACTGTTCTTTGAGCTCTTTGATCCTCTTTTATAGGCTGAGGGAATGAACCCGTGACTGTACTTGACTTGATGGTGACAGCTTGTCACATGTGATTCCTTCACTGATGTTGATAGCTCACCTTTTTTTTGATCCTCGTACTGCCACTCTGAATCTCAAATCTTCGATTTGAATAATCCTCAGACTTCTGCCCCAACCTTAGCAACCATCTCTGTTGCATTCCACTTTGCTGCAACTCAGTCTATACTCAGTACCGTTGAGACCTCGTTTACACCTAGTCACTGATGCATCCTTGTCTGCACCCAGATCTAATGCAATCCATACATTACTGTATTGGCCCTTGTCTGCAAGATTAATCCTGGATCTTGAAGTATTTGCAGGTCTTTTATTGTCCATGCATGCCTTAACTGCTTAGTCGAAATTCTCTATAGTAGTCTGCATCTAGTGGCCCATAATACTCTCTATCTGTGGCCGTCTGCTCTCCAGCATTTGACCTAGACTGCGGATACCTAACTAATTTCCAGCATAAGCACAGTAACAACATCATGGCTAATACTTCTATGTTTTGTTAATCAATTTCTATACAAACTGTAGGGATTGCATATTTCTATCAAAGTTGATTCCTTTTAGTTTTGTTCCAAGTCAAAGTTGATTAGTAGTAGGGTTATATGTATTGAAAGTAGTAATGTAAAAACACAAAGATTTTTGTACTGATTAGATAATATAGCTAAATACGGTTATATTCCTTACTCTAGTTTTCCTTGATTATCAATATGGTAAATCAAGAGGATACAACTAAGCGTGATTTTTTTGGCTCACAATCAATCTGTCACTTTACACTGTGTAAAGGAAAATACAAACCAAAACTCAAGAACTTTTCTTCTCCTCTACAAAACTTGAAACAACTTCTTGATCTTGCTTGTTAAACACTAGCCTATTCAAAATCTTCTTTTAGATTACTGGCTCAGATCTTCAGCAATCAACTTTTCACTTCTGTTTACTAGGAGCCTTACTACATGAGTATTCAGTTCAGAGCAATGGAGATTCGTATGGGCATCACCTTTTTATATTTACAGGCAATCCCAAAATTGTAGCCATTGCTAAAGTCATCCTTTCCATGAAACATCGCTTTCTTGCCACCCTGGAACCATCTAGTCAAACCCATGACTCCTTTTCCTGACACTGAAAGGACGCTGAACTCTGTAAAGGAACCCACGTGATTCTTTTCTTCATTTGGACCGCTCCTTGTTCTTGGCCTTACTGTCTCACAACCTTGCTGAAGTAATCCTTTTCAACCACAAGCAATCCAGGATAAACCATTCCTTACTTTAGACGTCCAAATGCCCAAGCCTTACTGTCCCTTTACTCATGACCTCAATACTATCAGCCTTACTGCATTCCTTTGTACCAGCCTTAGCACGTTCCTCTCTGAAACAGCCTTGCTGTATTCCTTTATGAACCAATCTTACTGCACACCCATTGCAGGCTTACTTTCTAAGAAGACAAGACTCAGTCTTGGTATATACTGGGACATTCTAAGACTAGAGTTTGCCTATCACTTAATTTCTATCCATCATGGGGTTGACTCTACAGTAGCCATGCATATTTCCAAGTGGGGGAATCAAATCGCTTTCCCACATTTTATGGATGAAGCAAATTCAGAAAAGATTACATTGTTTGAATTTCAAAATCAGAAAGACGTCCTCGCCAATACAAATGCTCAATAAGAAGAAGTTCGACCTTGACAATTAGTCGAACGGTGCTAAAGAAGAATTCACCCAGAAGGAAAAAGCCAATAGAACAAAATTGCAAAGTTGAACTATGATAACTCGGTTAAAGGAAAAAGTGCAGAGTATATCTCTTATAATCTATACAACTAAACAACAGACATACAAGCTCTATGATCAATTTAAAGCAACTCGGCCAAAGAAGCTCGAGGGCGTAGTGATGGTCATGAAAATAAAGATCAAATTTATCTTATAATGATTATTATAAATATATAAGGTAACCTAATTAAGTTATGAAGATTTAGGGGAATAATCATGGAAGTAAGGATGTTTGTAGGGAATATATTTATTTACCTACATGTGATATGGTTAATGCATGTCTTCTAATCGAGATTTGGGTGCATGTATCTATTTGGTGTGTTCACATTTATGGTACATCTCCTCTTGTCGATTCATTTCGCTTGATGGATTCATCTCCCTTGCTAGTTCATGCATCTCATTAATGCATTTGTGTTTCCATGGTGTTGGGTTTAATGGAGGTGAGTTTTGGAGAAGATGTGACTCTTGGAGGCATCCATTCATGTACTATAAATAGAGCACATATGCTTCACTTCCAAACCATCAAATCATCTCCACCTCTAGAGAGAGTTTAGTGAGGTTGTCTTTCTAAGACTTATGCGTAAGAGTCTCATTGTTGTTTGTGTTGTAATATTGTTGGTGCAAGACCAACCTATGGTGCTACAACTTGTAAAAAGATCATAGTGGAGTTCTTTTCGAGGTTTTTCCCATTTATGGATTTTCCTCGTTAAATCTAGTGTTAGCCGTCTCTTTTGTCCCTGTTCATTGCGTAATCATATTTCCTATCTATTGTACTCTTTTCACAACAAGTGGTATCAGAGCCGGTAATTGCAATATGAGTTCATTGAAGTTCACTGTCTCTCCTTTTGATGGCGAAAATAATTTTGGTTTATGACGCATCAAGATGAAGGATTTTTTTCATCAAGCTGGAACCATTCGCGCTCTTGATGGTTTTACCCTGAGGGGACTTTTGAGGCGGATATTGCTGAAATAGAAGAGAAAGCCCACAATGCTATTCAGCTTTCTTTGTCAGATAAAGTACTTCGTTAGGTGGCAGATGAGGATACAACAGCTGGTTTATGGACGAAGCTAGAGACATTATATCTCAATAAGAGTCTTGCTACTCGACTCGTTCTAAAGTAATAGCTTTACACCGTTAAAATGCAGGAAGATACTCCTGTTTCCAAGCTTCTGGATAAATTCAGCAAGATTATCATGGATTTGGTTAATCTTGAGTAGAAGTTAGATGATGAAGACTAGGCCTTGATTCTTCTTTGTTCTCTTCCATCTTCCTTTGACAACTCGATGCTCTATCGTTGAGAGACTTATCTCTTTGGAGGATGTGAAGTCTGCTCTCAACTAGGCTGAGATGCATCCGAAATTGAATAGCAGCTCTAGTGGTAACAAGGCCGATCGCCTCGTGGTATGGGGAAGACAACAAAGTAGATCTAGAAGAGGCAAAAATCATGGTAATTCCAAAGGTCGATCCATATCACATAACTCTAAAGATAATAGCAAGATGGAGTATTTCTATTGCCACAAGAAAGACCACTATAACTTTGATTGTCCTACTTTGAAAAAGAAGTGAAATACAAAGAAGCCCTCCGACGAATTAAGAATCGATTCTGCAAGTCTTGTGAATGAATGTGCTACAAGTGATGTTGTTCTTACTTCTTTATCTTCTTGTTCTCGTGATGCTGATGAATGAATTCTTGACTCCGGATGCTCTTATCCCATGACTTCTAACCGTCATAGTTTTGCACTTATGAGCCTGTTAGTGGTGGCTCAGTTTTGATAGGAAATAATACTGTTTGTTCTATTGCTGGCATTGGTACCGTTAAGATCAAATGTCATGACAATATTGTGAGAACCTTGAAGGATGTTAGGCACATTCTTGACTCGAACAAGAACCTGATTTCGTTGGGCACTCTAGACTAAAATGGGTGCAACTACGTTAGTGGAGATGAAGCTCTGAAAGTGACTAAAGGCTCTCTTGTTGTTATGCGAGGTACAAAGGTTCGAAACCTTTATGTTTTGCAAGGTACTACCATACTTGGTTCTTCTAATGCTGCTTCTCATTTTTTTTTATATTTCGAACGCTCACAGTTATGGCACATGAGGTTAGGCCACATGAGCGAGTGTGACATGAGCATTCTCAACAATCGTGGCTTGCTTTGTGGAGAAAGGAATTGTTCTCTTGAGTTTTGTGAGCATTGCATCTATGAGAAGCACCACCGCATCAGTTTTTGTACTAGGGTGCACTCTACCAAGGGCAATCTGGACTATGTGTACTCTAATCTATGGGGACTATCTCGTGTTGTTTCTAAGGGTGGTACGACGTATTTTCTGACATTTTTGGATGACTTCTCTCGTCAGGTTTGGGTGTTCTTCTTGAAAAGAAAGAGTGATGTCTTTGACACCTTCAAATGATGAAAAGCACTTGTTGAAAATCAGACTTGAAAGAAGATTAAGTATCTTCGAACTGATAATTGATTTGAGTTCTATGGATTTGATTTCAACAAATCCTTTGAGGATTTTGGCATTACTCGACATCACACTGTCAGACACACACCACAATAGAATGGTATGGCAGAATGGATGAATAGGACACTTCTAGAAAGAGTTAGATGCATATGTTCTAATGCAGGTCTTGATAAAGACTTCTGGGAGGAGGCTGTCAACACAATCTACTATCTTTTGAATCGCTCTCCTTCTACTACCATTGAATGTAAGACTCTCATGGAATTATGGTCTTGTAAGCCATCAGATTACTCAGTTCTTTGTGAATTTGGTTGTCCCACTTATTTCCATGTGAAAGATGGTAAGCTTGAGCCTCGAGCAAAGAAGGGTATCTTCATTGGCTATGTAGATGAGCTAAAAGGATATAGAATCTGGTGTCCTGATATCAAGAAGTTGATATTAGTAGAGATGTTTCTTTTGATGAAACTGCTATGATTCGGGAGAAAGGTATCTCTATTGACTCCACAGGAGACCAAAAATCAAACAAACAGGTGGAGTTTAAGGTGGAGGACAAGGAGGAGGAGAAAACTGAGAAGGCAGACGATCCTGCTGGCTTAGAGCTTGATCAAGAGGAGATCCCAGTTTAAACACAGACCATGAGTCTTTCTATAGGAAGACCAAAACACCGAGTTAAGCCCCCTTAGAGATATGGGTGGGCAGATCTCGTTGCTTATGCTCTTAACATTGTCAAGGAGACTAGAGATTTTGAGCCTAATAATTTCAAGAAGTTGTCCAATCAGTTGGCTCCAAGAAATGGATGGTAGCTATGCAAGAAGAAATGGAATCTCTTACAAAAAAAAGTAGGCATGGGATCTGGTGGAATTGTCAACAAACGGCGAAGTAGTTGGATGCAAATGGTTCTTTAAGAAAAAGGGTAGGATTCCTGGAGTTGAACCAGAGAAGCTCAAAGCTTGCCTAGTTGCAAAGAGTTTCAGCGAGAGAGAAGGAATCGATTACAATGCAGTCTTCTCGTCAGAGCGAAGCATACTTCTATCCGTATCCTTCTTTCTTTTGTTGCTCTATTTTATTTAGAACTCGAGCAACTTGATGTGAAAACTGCTTTCCTGCATGAAGAGCTTGAAGAGACCATTTATATGAGCCAGTCCGAGGGTTTGTTGTTGATGGAAAGAGGATCATGTATGCAGACTCAATGGGTCACTTTATGGCCTTAAGCAATCACTTCGATAGTGGTACAAGAGATTTGATAGTTTCATGATCAGTCACGGTTTCACCAGCTCAACTTTTGACAACTGTGTCTACTTTCAAGCAGTGACGGAGTCAGGATTATAAGTCAGTGGGAGTGAAGATAAAAGCACTTTTACAATATCACCAAATACTATTATATTGCAAACATTATTTGTGGCATGTTAACAATCATATTGCAACTAGTTAAGTCTAAACATGAAGTGACAAGAGTACTACCCCAATTTATTTTTACTTTTGTTAAAATTTCTTTCAATATCTCTCTTTGGTTATAATTATCAACCATCACATGATCTTATGATCAAGACTATGGAGCTCACAACTTCGTAACAATTACTGTACTACGCAATGATTGTCATATTCACTTGGTAAAATAAAGCGCAACATCAATAGTAGAAGAAGCAAGAGGTGTAGCATAATCGTATCACTAATAACAACACTAAATAAAAATTTTGACCCCTTGGTAGAGCTAATTTTAATTCATTTTCATTTATGTGTATGCAAAAAATTTATCCGTGTATAACCATTAATCAAATACAAGGGGACAATACACTTCACAAAATTTTGAGTGAGGGTGAACTGCCCTGCTCGGGAAGCTCCGCCTCTGCTTTAAAGGTCTCTTTGATAGTAGCTTTAGGTACTTGCTCTTGTACGTCGATGATATGTTGATTGTTTTGAGACACATGTCAGAGATTCCGAAGCTTAAGAAGTTATTGGAAAAAACTTTCCAGATAAAGGATCTTGGCCCTGCTAAGAGAATTCTTGGGACCGAGATAAGGGTAAGCTCTTTCTCTCTTAGAAGAGGTATGCAGAGAAGATCCTAAACCATTTTGGCATGAGTAGTACCAAACCTATTAGTACCCCCTTCCTACTCACTTTAAACTTTCTGTCTCTCTTTCACCCATGATTGATGAAGAGAGACTTAAGATGTCTCGTGTTTCGTATGCAAGTGCAGTCGGGAGCTTGATGTGCACTATGATATGCACCAGACCGATATAGCTCAAGTAGTTAGTGTCATGAGCACATATATGTCTATGCCAGGAAGGGCTCATTGGCAAGTTCTGAGATGGATATTTCGGTACTTGCATGGTACTTCTTACTATGCTCTTGTCTATGATAAAAACTGCTTCTTCGGGTGTAATGTTGCTGGTTTTGTAGACTCTGATTTTGTAGGAGATCTTGATAGTCAAAGATCTTTGACTGGTTATGTTTTTACGTTAGATGGATCTGCCATTAGTTGGAAATCTACTCTGTAAGACACGGTTGCCTTATCTACCACAAAAATTGAGTATACGACGACTACCGAAGCAACTAAAGAAACAATTTGGTTGAATAACCTCGTTGGTGAGCTGGATTTGAAGTTAAAGGGTCCAACAATCATTTTTTATGATAACCAAAGTGTTATTCAGATAACCAAGAACTCCATGCACCAGGAACAGACCAAACACATCGATGTTCGTTATCCCTTTGTTCGAGAGATAAGGTTTTTGAGGGATATGTTGATGTGAAGAAGATATCCATAGTTGACAATCCGGCTATGAAGAAGATATGCTCACTAAACTTGTCCCTTTGATCAAGTTCTGTCATTTTTGTAGACATCAAATCGTCGACCGTCTCATATAAGAGAAATGAACTTAACAAATCATGTAAGAAGATGTGTGTATCAATAAAATGCTCCATACTTGTATCAAATTGGTTGTTGGCTTTTAATAATTCAATAATCTTGTATTAATTTGGTCCTAGGCTAAATTGGAAGACAATGAATTTATTGAAATGAAACAAATGAAATTAACCATAGCAAATAATTTTTAAAAAAACACAATAACAATCCCAAAAATTAGATTATACCCAAAATAAAACGCATCTTTTTTTTTTTAATGAATTGACCCAATTCTCTAGGTCCAATTTGGATGGAAAAAAAAATACATAAAAAAAAAATTCAAAAATATCTTGAAAGTGAAAACCATCCATAACCGGATGTTTTAATATCTTCCCTCAACATCTCACATATCACTTTCCCACCTTCTTTAACAAACCATCACGTCCCAACTCAACCTCCATCGCCTCCACTACATCACCACCCATGATCCCCACTCATCTTTAGCTGTTAATCTGTTCTCAAATCCACTATAAATACTGATACGCAAATGAGGTAAAGGCATCAAGCATCTTAATCATCAAACAATCTATTTCAAAGGTAGCTACATCAAGCAGAGCAATAGGAAGCCCAACGTTTTACATTGGCAGACATCGGCAACAGAGGAGCATTCTCTCGCGGTGCATCCAGCAGCTACCTGCGACGCCGAGCAGTTTTCTTGGTCGTAGCAATATTCCTCGGCGTGCTCAGAGCTTGTTACCAACGATATCCGAAGCTGTCTTGATTGTCCGTGTTCCTCATAGCTTGGAGTTCCAGTAGTGCTGCTCTGTCGCTGCGGGAGATCATTCGGTTCGTGTTCAAGGTTTTCAGGCCACAACAAGGCGACTTCTGATTTTCACGAGCCTGAATCCTTGTGCCCACTTGATGTTGAAGAACGAGACTCTGTCAAACAAGGTCCATTTCTAGGTTTTCAATTCTATGTCGATATGATCAAGTGACTCTAGTATTACTTGCGTAGGTTAATACGTCTACTAATGACCTGTTTTGTTATTTTTTGATGTCTGCTTGCAATGATAGTGTATACTAGTCCATCCATTACTGCACGGGACAAAATAAAAAACATATTGGTCGCATGATTGAAGATACACATATACGATATAAGTTTTTATTATTGATATAATAATGATAACATAGTATGTGATAAGAATCATCTTATTTGATAATTTATCAAAAATATTGCAAATGAAATATTACTACCTCTCTACTTATTTTAATTAATTTTTAAAGTTGACATTAGATATTAATTATAAATTTGATAGATATTCGAATTAAATCTTTACCTTTTTAAATTCAACCAAATATATCGACTCACTAATAAATTTTTATTGAATTAATCTTTTTAATTTAATTTGATTAGAGAGAATTCTCGATAGCTATCCTTATGGAGCTTTAATTACACAAAGGTACCGCACTATTATTTCATTCCCATTAGCTACCCCATAATCAATGGAGAAATTTAATTAAAATCCTCATTGAAATTTGAACATTCACAATAATTTGTTGCACTGCATCCCCCATTCGCTTTTGCCATCTTGAAAAAAAATCAAAAAAAGACATTCTTTCCTTTAAAAAAAAAAAAAAACGTTTGTCCCAATTCTCAGCTCCTCAAACCCCAACCATGCGCCTCCTTCTCCTTCCCTAATTCAAAATCGAAACCGATTTCCTGAAGCCGTCATCAATTTCGATAACCCCGATTTCCCCATTTCTCTTCTTCGTCATTGGCAATCGACAACATTTTCTTCATTGGCTTTGTTTCTCATGTTGAAATGACGAAAAACAAGTATAATAGGTTTTATTTTTGTGCTTAATTTGAGGATACTGAGTTCGGAATTTTCATTTTGTTAAGAACCCTAGTTTAATATTGGTGCATGTCCTTTGATTACCGAGTCAATGCGCAAGAATTGGTTAGCGAGAGTAATTTGACACAAAAACGTGGAATAAAGAGTTCGATGAAATTGGAGCGTAAGAGGAAGAAATTGGAGAAAGGAAATACGAAAAAGACATCCCCAGATCTTCAATCTAGGTGTTCTTTAACTTTTTTTAGTAAACAAATGGAACTTTTGAAAGTAAATATTTCTGAGATTCGTTTGCGAAAACTGAAACGGACCCCTTTTGCTCCTTTTTTGGGCAACCCTAGGATACTAGTTAGTACCCCACGACTGAAAGCAATCTTGAGTTGATTTTCATGTGATCCTCCGGATATGACAATCGAGGTTGATAACAAATTCATCCCTTTGACAAGAGAGGAGATATCGATGATTCTTGGTTTGCGATGGTATGGGTTGAATATTGACATTGATGGGAAGTACGCTAGCAAGAGTCCGCATTCTGTTTCTTATGGCCATGAGAAGAATGCCACTAGAACTTTGCTTTGTACTAAAATGTTTGAGTTTGCCGATGCTTTGGACGAGGTTAATTCGGATAATTTCGTGAGATTATTCATTTTATTAGTTTGTAATTGTATTTTGTTTGCGAAGTCGACCTACTATACTCCTAGATTTTGTTTCACCTATGTCGATGACTTGAGCCTCATAGAAGAACACGCTTGGGGATCGGCAGTTTATGACTTTCTACTTTATTTTATGCCTAAATACAAAGAGCTGGAGGTTAAGGCGGCAAAGAAGATGGATAGTGCAAGTTCTTCGAAAGGAGCATACCTCGATGCTTATTCCTATGGATTGCTGGTGTGAAACTTTAAAGGTTTTGTTTGAATTGATTTTTGGTTTTTTTTTTTTTTTTTGTATTGTATAATTATTTTGTGTTTGAAATCAGGTTTGGGTATATGATTACCTGGAGGGTACAATGATGAATCCGGCCAGCCTTGTTAGCATTCGACGATTGTTTCGTTGGAAGGATAAGAAAACCTCGAGCACCCCTGCCGCGACATTGAAACTGCTATCGGAAGTTTAGACCAGAAAAATTATCTCTTTTGTCCCTAGAAAAAAGGAGAAAGAGTTATTGATTAGAGCAGAATATAACCATGAAGATGAGGTGAAAACAAATAGTTTGTTTACTCTATGCTTATTGTTCTATTAGAGTACTTGAAATTTACAGTTATGTACTAGCTTTTTCAATGTGTTCATCATAAATATGATTTTGTGTAATCTATCCTTTTCTCTGTGTTCTATACTTGCAATTTTGTGTACTATATTGTTATATATGGAGATCATATGTTCTGAAAGTTATATGCTCTCTATTATAATCATTTGACCTAGTCTTATCCATTGTGTAGGTGATTACAACACTTACGGAGCGTGTTGTTTAGTTGGAGAAGTTTGTAAAGTCTTTGAGAAAGGGTGATGAAGTAAGGAATGTGATAGAGGGGAGAAGCTTGTAGAGTCTCATGAAGCATGGTAGTCATGGAAGCCAAGTGGGACAGTGGAGGATGATAGTGGTTGGGAAAGAGAGATGAAAGCGAGATTTGAGGAGGAGAAGATGAAAGAGGGTGAGAAGGGTGAGGATTTGCTGAGCAGGGTGAGATGGGGGAGAATGTCGATGACAAGGATGAGAATGTTAACGAGATTTTTGCTAAGAATTTTGTTGCTAATGTTGACGAGAATCGTGATGACAAAGTTGGCGAGAAGGTTGGTGAGAAGGTTGATGAGAGGGTTGCTAACAAGGTTGATGATGCTGGAGTTCTTGAGAAGGGTGCTGAAAAGGGTGTTGAGAATGTTGATGAGATGGGTTACGAGAAGGACGATGAGAAGGGTGACAAGAATGTCGATGAGATGGGGAAGTTAAAGCTGATTGTGTTAGAGTTCCTGAGAAGGGTGATAAGAATGTTGGAGCTCTTAAGAAGGGTGAGAATGTTAAGGTAGTTCAGTCACCAACTGATGTTGCCAATAGCATGATTAACGAAAGTTTGAGTAATCTTTGTGAGGCTGGGCTGTTGACTACAAGAGAGGAAAAGGATGAAGGAAATGAGAAGACTGTTCAACGAGACGATAAGGATTGAGTTTTAGAGATCGATGATGAAGGAAATGAAATTGTTGTCAAAGAACAAATCGTCCCAGTTGTCCCTTTGGAAAGCAAGGATCTATAATGGATGGTGTAAAAACAAGACGTGGGAGAAAAAAACGAACATCCTTTCAGAGGGTGACACCACAAGATAAAAAAGGAGTCACTAAGGTGTTAAGAGCACTGAAAAAATTATGAACTCAGTTTATGAATGAGGAGGTTGATTGGCAGTTTTTGGATCAATACATAAAATTTTTCTTATTTGTTTGCTGTTATCATATATTGGTGGGTTTCAATTTTTACGATGTAACTCTTCACGTCTAATTTTATGTATTGATGATGTATGGAGCCATCGGGATAAACATGCTTTCGGTTGTTTCAGGATGAAATTCATTTGGACCGTGTTGAGTAGGCAAGGTATAGATGGAGAGTTGATCAACACATATCTGGCGATTATATGTGAAGGGTGTGATTGTGATTTCTGGTGCACGAAGGTCATGTTATGTACTGCTTGGTTTCAATTTGTGCTTTTCTAAAATGTAAATTCAATTTCCTGGATTCATGGTTTATATTTGAACTCTTCTTAGGGTGCTGTTGCATAGTATGCTAATGTGGGGAAGACAACTTATAAGAAGAAGAAATTGTGTGCTCTATTGCGTCCCGTCAAGTGAATGATGGAGCGTATAGAGAGGGATCGTTTTTTGGCTTTTCGATACATCTTTTTCCCTGTTCATATGCGGGATAGATGGCATTGGTCTCTGTTGGTATTGGTTGTGAAAGAGATAAAATTTAGTCACTATGGTTCCTTGTGGGAGAAAGACGGGATGATTTGGTGCGTTCTTTGTTTATTATTATTTCTTTTATTCTTTTATTTTTTTTAGTGACGGTGTGGAGCAAAATTTGACTAAATCATCATCTTTTCAGGCTAGTGTTATCGTTGACTATATTAGGTCGAGATATAAGATTAAGATTCAGCCATTGTTAGTGGATCTAAGAGAAAATGTCGCCAACAAGAAAATGGTCCCAGCTGTGGGGTGTTTGTGTGTATGTGGGCTGAGGCCCTTATGGATGATGCATGGGGTTGATCGGATCATGTGGATATTTGGCAAAAAGCTGTCGAGATTGTTTTGACAATTCTTCGACACAAACATGCTGCAAAGCTCCAACAAATTGAAAAGAGGAACGCTTCTTGAATGTTGTATGACATGTTTTGCACTGCAGCTCTTAGTGTGAAAACATAAAACTTTTGCATCTTTGTGTTGGCATGTACATCTCGTTTGTGAATATGTAATCTCCTTCAGGTCATATCTACTGAAACATGATATTGATGTACTCCTGTTTTTGGTCATGAGACATTGTATTGATGAATTTCATGTACTGAAATATTTTTTACATGCACAGTTACATATGTAAGTATACTGAAAGCTTGTGAGCATATGTACTCTTCTATCTAACCCTAATAAGGTGTGAGCATATGTACTGAAATCTTGTCACGATGTACTCTTCTTTATGGGTATATGCACTGAAAACTTATTGTTAGTTCCACAAGTAAAACCTAGAGAGGGGGGGGGGGGGGTGCATAGGTTGTATTAAAATTTTTAGTGTGATGTAGCAGATTATTCAAACAGAATATACTAATAATCCTTGAAGACTTGTAGGAGGTGTTTGCTGCAAAGACTTAAGCTTTGAAAGCTTGTCTCTTTGTGTTGTTCAATTAATTTCAAATAGTTGTAATATGAAAAATGAAGCAATGCAAGATAAGAACACATGATTTTGTACTGGTTCAGACATTCGTTATGAATTGATAAACAAGAGCTTAGTCCAGTCTTTTCTTTGTGACCGGTGTAGTCAATCCAAGATAACCCCTTTATAAGTTTACAGACTTGCCAAAGGTAAAGAACCTAGTTCCTTGCACGGGTCCTTTCTCGGACTCTGTTGTAGCTTTGTTCTTCAATGCAAACTAGTGAACTCTCTTCTTCCTGCTTTCTTCAATTCAGCTCACTTGAACAGCTTTGAATTCAGATTTCTCGTATACTTTTGTACGTTCAATCGTTCATCAACCACACTGTTCTCCGAACTTCTTTGATTCCCTTTTATAGGCCGAGGGAATGAACCTGTGACTATACTTGACCTGATGTTGACAACCTGTCTGTTAGCAACACATGTGATCCCAGCACTGATGTTGACAGATGAGTTTCATTCCGATCCTTGTACAGTTTCTCCATATCTCAAATCTTCGATTTGACCAATCCTTTGATCCCCTTGTCCAACTTAGGCAACGATCTCTATTGCACTTAATCTGCTGCAACTTGATCTATACTCAGTACCATTAAGATCTTGCCTATACCCGATCACTGCTGCAACTTCGTCTGCACTCAGCACTGCTATAACTTTTTATGCATTGCTGTGTCGGTCCTTGTCAACAAGATTAATCCTAGATCCTGAAGTATTTGTAGGTTTTTTACTGTCCATGCATTCTTAGCTGTTTTGCTGAAATCTTCTGTAGTGGTCTGTATCTAATGGGACACAATGCTCTCCATCTATGGCCGTCTGCTTTACAGCATCAAACCTAGACTGTAGATAACTAACCTGATTTCTTGCATAAGTACACTAACTATATCATGGTCAATACCTTTATGTCTTGTTCATCAATTTCTATACAAATGGAGAGATTGCTCATTTCTATACGAGTGTTAATAACTCCTAATAATATGTTCGAATTATATATGTAAGAAAACTTGAAATGCATAAGATGTTGCGCGCACACGAAAATTTGTGTATGATGTATTATTGTAAACTATAAAATTAAAGTGAAGGTAATTGTGAAAAAGAAAAAAACGATGGATTTTAACACAAAAAAGCTTTAAAAAGTTGAACATTAGGGACGGAATCCGTCGCTAATTAGGTTTGGAAACGTTTGGCGACGGATTTCCGTCGCTAAAGTTAAATAAGTTATTTTAGATTAGATTTAGCGACGGATTCCGTCGTTAAACGTTTCCATACCTATTTAGCGACGGATTCCGTCCCTAAAGTTCTTACATATAAGCTGAACAGCTATCACCTTCCCCTCACTTCCTTCCTCTTTTCCCTTCTCCTCCGTCGCCGCCGCCTCCTCCAGGCCCGCCATCGATGTCTTCGCCGCTGCCCGGCACGCCGCCTCCCGTCCTCCGCACACCATCGCCCTCGGACTGTCGCACGCCATGCCTCCACCTTCGCCCACTCACGCCGCCTCCCGTCCTACGCACACCACCGCCCTCGGACCGCCGCCTCCACCCCTTCGGCCACTCACACCGCCGGACGACACTGCCGCCCGTGCCATGCCGCCCCGCTGCCGCCCGTGTCGTGCCAATCCCGCTGCCGCCCGTGCCGGCCCCTGCCGCCCTTGCCCGTGCCGCCCCGCTGCCGCCTCTCTATCGGCGGCCTTCCCCCCGCTGCCCGGCCCGCTTCCTTCGACTTGATTCGTCGTCCGAACCGGTAATAATTTGAGTAAATATATCATTGGAATTTTATCATTAAATACTGAAGATCAATGTAGTTTTAATGCTTGCTTAAAAATTGTATTATACCTTCAATCTTGAGTTGTTAGTATTCGAATAGAAGTTATCATGGGATACTTTTCACCAAAATGTGTATTA
>JAOVYX010018022.1:0-20970 GCA_035668315.1 Drosera spatulata | reverse complement strand
GTATCTGATTAAATTGGGATATAAGAATAATGATGTATGTCCATGTGTCTTTATAAAGAAATCACAATCTGGTTTTGTTATTATTGCTGTATATGTGGACGATCTCAATCTTGTAGGTACTACACAAGATCTCACAAATGCAACTTCACTCCTGAACAGTGAATTTGAAATGAAAGATCCTGGCATAACCAAAAATTTTCTTGGTATACAGGTTGAACACTTATCAAGTGAAATTTTTATCCATCAGTCACTATATACTGAGAAGATTCTTCCCCAATTTTATATGATAAAGCTCATCCCTTGACATCCCCAATGATTGTTCGATTATTAGACATCAAGAAAAATGAGTTTCGACCTCCAGAAGAGGGAAAAGACATTTTAGGACCCGAAGTTCCTTATTTAAGTGCAATTGATCCACTTATGTATCTTACTAATTGCCCAAGTTCAGATATTGTTTTTGCGGTTAACTTGTTCGTAAGACACAGTTCAGCCCCAACAAAAAGATACTGGAATGGAATCAAGCATGTTATGCGATATCTTCGTGGAAGCGTTGACATGGGACTGTTATATTCAAAAGGAACAAAATCCACCCTGGTTGGGTTTGCTGATGTCGGGTACTTGTCAGATCCACACAAAACAACATCACAAACCGGTTATGTATTTACATTTGGAGATACTGTAACATCATGGGGATCAGTGAAACAGACTCTTACAGCAACATCCTTTAATCATTCAGAGCTTATATCTATGCACGAGACTAGCCGAGAATGTGTGTCATTGAGATCTATGATACAATATATACAGGAGTCATGTGGGTTACCTTCAGTTTGTGAAAAGCCTACAATCTTATATAAAACACAATGCAGCTTGTGTCGCACAACTCAGAGAAGGCTACATCAAAGGCGATAGGACAAAGCATATATCGCCAAAATTTTTCTGGTCGTATGATCTTCAAAAGGATGGGATCATCGATGTACAACAAATCCGCTCAAGTGACAACTTGGCAGATTTATTCACAAAAGTATTATCGGGAGCAACTTTTATGAAGCTCAGGCACAAAATTGGGATGAGAAGGCTTAATAATCTTCTTGAACAAAATTTCAATGTTTAAGGGAATTTTATTTGAGGGTGAGATTGTACTCTTTTTCCTTCGTCCAGGTTTTTATCCCACTGGATTTTTCCTAGTAAGGTTTTAACGAGGCAATCTTAATAGGTGATAAATATATCAAGAGGGAGTATTATAATTAGATAATTAAAATTACCCTTTGAAAGTGATATATTTACATCTAAGCCTAGATATTTTTCTTTAAATCTCACCTACTTTTGAGGCTATTAAATCGACTTACCTAATTAGCTATTAATTAGACCTAATCACCTTGATTAGGTGAAAAAAATTAGATGTTAATTAATTATCTTGAGTCCTATAAATAGAGCTCATTTGTAAGGTGTTATGTACATATTTTCAAGAGAAGAAAATCTCTCTTTCTCCTTCTAATCTCTCTCCAAAATATTTTATTATTTTGTTAATACCGACAATTATCTTTTGAAAAAGTTGATCCAACGAAAACGTTTTTGTTATAACACTTTTCTATATATATTGTGAAATAATCCATGATAAAACTAGTTAGTTTCAAATTTAATCATGGTGAATCTGAAGGAATATCGGTTGAACTCGACTCCATTTGAGCATTGATACCACTCGACAGTCGAGCCAATCAGCCACTGTGTAACTTGCATCACTGGATCTTCGAGTAAGAATTGTTTCCGTTTCCATATTGGCCAATTCAACTCTTACGATTTTGCACATCGCTTCCTCCATCATGGACAAATGGTGTAATTGATATTATAATGAAAGAAATGCTACATATATATTTGTTTGTATTTTTTTTTTTGATATTCATTTGTTTATTTATGATAATCATCTCTGATCCCGTATGATTCGTCAATTTAATCCTAAAATCCATCTATAAAAAAAAGCATCATAGAAAATGCTATTATCATTTCTCTTGTAACGATAGTCAAGCAAGACACGGGGGAGAAGGGACTATATGATGCCATTGCTGGGCGTCGTGAGAAATTGGGCCGTTTCCAACTTCTTGGGCCTGCAAGGATCTGGTCCAGACTTGGAGACAGGCCACAAGTTGGGCCTTGTTGGAACGAAAACTTGGGGCCCTTTTTAAATAAGAACTTGCAGCTGTGAGCAACAAAATATGATTTGCACATGTAGTAAGATGCCCTCCCGGTCTCTGCACATTATTGTTTATCATTCAGTTAATTTTTTATAATCCAATCTAGATATCTTCCGATGACACAGATCGAACTCATCAACTCATATCACGACCTCTTTTAATATCATGAATCAACTCTATCAAAAATCCGATTGAATAAAATAAAAATTCACGAATATATATGCAACATAGTTGATATAACGAAAATACGAGATTGGTTTTAGATCAATCATAGTGACCGAATTTGTATAAGATGAGAAAAGATTTTGTGAAATCTTCTATACTCATATTTTATGAATAAAATATTCCATAAGATCTTTTCATTTTTAATAAAAAAAAAAATCAATCGATTGATTTTAAAACCGCCACAACACAACAAGCCCCTGATATATTTCGTGTTCCACAACCACTCGAAAATGAATATAATCTTGAGTTGGGAAGCAACCCATATCCATATCAATGGTGGGCTCTTAAAACATTTAACTCTCTTCCAAAGCATGAGGCCCAAAAACAGTTCAAAATTATCCCAAGAAACTTCAGGTTAAATTGGCTTGTGGTGCCAAGAAACTGATGGCGGGTTCCGTCCCATTTGCCCCTTTCATTTTCGATGACTCACCCTAAATTTATTCGACACTTGTGAGGCACAAACATGCCGATCACCGACTCATGGCGAGGAATGGATTGCCCATAGAATAGAATCATAAGCTGCGCAATCTGTGGTTAGACAGATAACTGACTCAGCACCTACGTGGATTGTGTCCTCTTGTGGATCCATTGAATGTGAGCTCTCATTCGGATTTGGGCACTTGTGCGGCTGCGTGTATGTGCTGTGGATATTTGCGCTTGTGGTGGTATTAAAAATCGGAATGATAAATGGAAAAGGGAGATCGAATTTGTGATCTTATGTTACCTTTCATTTCGATTTTATATTCATTTGAAGGATAGATCTTAATTTTTTAAAGTTAGGAATTTTTATTAGTGATAATTTGCTTTATCAAAAATTTAAATTGATTATAAAATACTCTCTTTGTTATTTTGCATGAAATTTTATTTGAGTGTTGAATTTATATTGATTTTAATATAAAATTAATATTTTTGGGATGATAATGAGACCTAATGTAACAATTATGAGATAAATTAATAAAGTATAAGGTAACGATTTCATATTGTTTGAATTAAAAGGTTGTCAAATTAGATATGTTATATATATAATTTAGGATGATTCAAATAAAAAACGTAGCAAATAATATAGGACCGAAGGTGTATATGACACATCATATGTGAATTCATCGCAATGATCCATGAAAACTTATTTAGATCGTATATGAACTAAACTGACATTAGGATGAGTATTTTTTGTGGGCACAAATACAAAACACTCACCATTAACAGAACTACAAACAATAGTTTTATTTGATCACACTAAACCGAAACATTGCACAAAGTAAAAATTAAGGTGTTACACAATTTAATTGCTCTCCATTTTCTTCATGTCGATACGTTTACAGGGAGGATATGCTCTCTTTGTGTAAAGAGCAAGGTTACTTATTTGCTTAATAAAATAGAAGGAAAACGAGGAAGAGAAGGAGATGACAGTGGACGATCCTTTCAACATATGAATCGTGTAGTTTCACAATGTATCGTATGAGAGCAAAGCGTCGAGTATATAGCACAGTGATATTTGATCACATGTGAGACTCTATGCCCATCGGCCTCTTGTTCTTGGGCACGCTATAAATGTCATTTCCAAATGTGGATTAATCTGGCACGGATAATATGGTCCAACCTAAACATGAGGAAACTTTATAAAAGAGTGGCCGATGAGTGTAGGGCACAGGTGACTCCTCAAATTGTTGAATAAACACACGGGTTTCATATGCATATGATCCGCACCAACACTTTGCTTTCTCTCCATGAAGCACCTGACTATATTTCACTTTGTAGATCTGTGAATGTGCAGGTCCCTTCTCAGCAATATTGTTTCAAATTCAAATTTGATTATGATATGATTTGTTAAGTTACACATGGGTGTAACTTGTATTCGATAGTTCAAAGTTCAAACATTTGATAAAACTGATTCACGATATGATATCGTAAAAAATCGTGATAAGATCAAGAAATCGTGATAAGATCAAGAATTCGATCTCATAAATATATATCTAATATGCTAGAAGTTGGTACATATTTTGATGAGCTAAGATTCGGATGTTCCAATTTCTTTGATGGAGTCTGGTTCTACCCGAGAAAACGATCGTGCAAGCGTACGGGTAACATTATGATAAAGTTGTACAAGTAAACGTCAAATTATATACGAATGACAACTTTGAAAACAACGGAGCTGGATTTCCTGTTGTTGGCTCTCCAACAAGAGAAAAATCTAACCATCCAACAAAAAAAAGATCAAAAACTGTTTTTTGAAATAGTTTCATGGTGCAATATGCATCCTTGAACTGGAATACAACACCGTTGCTGTCCAAGAAACTATAGCAGGAGATCCTGGTCTGAAAACAAATACATTCTTAAAATATATAAGCATAAAATTGGAACTTGATATCCTTGACATGTACATTTGCCACATAATGCTCTACGTGACAGAATATTTGGCGAATAATTGACAGTTTGACATGCTTTTCACTGTAATATTTTGTCGTTGTAGTGGGATTATAGATAATGATATCTATACCGACTTTGTTTGCCTTGCAAAACGGGGGACTCGTTTGAGAATCTTTCTTATCCTTTCTGTCCTCCATCTCGCAAATTACGCTTGGGCAGTTGGCTCGGCTAACTAAATTGGTCCCACCTACAACAAATTGACGGCATCTAACATGATTTGTTGTCCGATAAACAATTACTGCGCTGTCTCAATTTTAAGTGTTTATTGAATTTCAATTGATTTGATTATAAAATTCATATTTTTATGATGATAATGAAATTTTTTATCAATAATTATAAAAGAAATTAATAATACATATTAAAATGATTTGATATTTTTTTGTAACAAAAGCTTATTATAACCGTGTTGTATAAATAATATTTTGGATCGTTTAACAAGAAAAAGGTTATTGAGACAGACGGAGTACTAGTATCCGATCATCCATAAGAGATGAATGATTTAATTTTAATCAAGAATTTATGTGTAGATTATAATGCATTCATCCCAATTTATATGGATTATCCTCATCGGAAGAGGGTATCATGTGTATGTTTAAATTTTATGATATTTTATGAAGAATGAATTTTTTTAAAAAATATTACGGGTTACTAACACAATTAGAGATTGGTTATTAGAATATCTTTATAGAAAATGATTATTTAATATTTTTTTATATATAAAAATCCAAAAAATGATACTCCAATATGTAACCAAATTTGGAGGTACAGTATATATATTTGGATAATGACACTATAAATTTTTTTTCTCATCCTATATTTGCAAAGGATTTTTATAATGTATTTTGTAATGTCCTGATTTTTTCGACTTTTTCATAGGAATTCACGTGGCATTACTGCCGTTGGACCCAACGTCTCAACTAAACAAAAAATTATATTTTTTGACTTAGTCATAAAAATTAAGTTAACTTCACTTATACATCATTAGTTTAGAAATTTTTGATGCACTCAATCACAACTAAGAATATCACCTTTGTTAGATCTTTCTTCACTAATCATCTCATAACTTCTTACGTACAACTCCAAATCTGGATTTTTAAATTGTTGTAGAAACTACACTTGAAGGGCTTTCCATTGATGCAAGACTCGTTTTCTAACTCTTTCTGTGTAATTTCAAATCAAGTCACAAAGTAATCCTTATAATCAGTTTTAACATATTAATATATCTGTACGTTTTGATTTATATCTTGATATTCACTAGTCCAAATCATGATTTATCAACTTTATCAGAAACTAGACATGTGAAAATTCAACATATATTAATATCAGAATTTATCAAAAAATGTATAATTTTCCATGAAATTTTTAGTCAATATGAACACCTTCTGTTGATAACGGTGAATGATTCTCGTCGTACTCGTCTTATCACATATCTTCTCCTCTCCTCCTCAAACTTCTCATTCTTCTCTTATCTCTAATCTTGCATGATAAGGAGTGTTTTATTTCGTGTTTGTGAGGAATTTTCAAGAAGAAGAGAGTTTGTATTTATAAAAAAATAAATCAATTAAAATAGTTTAGGTGGATAATTAGTGGATATTTATTAGATAATTAGTATTTAATTAATGTAATTTAGGTGGAGTAAAAATTGACATAAAGAAAAATAAGTACCAAAATTAGGTTTAGGTCATGTTCGTATAAATACGATATTTTCATATTAAGACCGTATTTCTCTATATTTACGTAATAGGGTTGCATTTCATTCATATTTTATATTTTTTTCTTATTATATCGTCAAACAAGCCTTTTAACAACGTAAAATAAATTATAACGCATGATAATTTACTATTCACGTTAATTATCGTGAAACTAAATTTTACAGAATTTTTCAGATCCTCGAAACTAGAATTAAAAAAATCTACAAACTAAAATTAAATGAATATGGCATTTCTGATATATCATGATCGTGACTACGCCCTGTGACGATCGTGATGCGCATAAAAAATCATATAGAACTTATATCCATATGTTATAATCATTAGAAGGCTGTCAAGATCGTTACACCTTCATTTCACACATTCCAATAGCCTTTCAAAGTGTCATGATCATGACAAGGGTCCAATGACACTCCTAACTATTATCGTATCCAAAATATCAAAAAAAAAAAAAAAAAAAAAACCTCAAATCACACTGGACTTCAAATAACTCTTTATTGGTATTACATAAGCTTCACCCTACTAGTTACAACTGAGTAAGATCAGTGTTATCATTTTTAGGTGAAACATTACTAGAAAGAAGATATAAAACATTAGAAGATCCAAGGTTTCCGGCATTGTACAGAAGAAAGCCGCAATGCAATCCACTATGACCACTGGCAGAGAACATAGATGCACCACGAATAATATTCAATACAGGATCTTCTTGATAATCGGTTGCAATATAAGTTGTTGTGGTGATGAAACTCGGTGAAGAATTCGTTGAGGTTTCATCTTTTATTTTTAGTAGTATGTATTTAGAAAAGATTAAAATAAGATCAAAAAAATCTGAATTTTGAACTGTGTATGATTTATTTATCACGTTTGGAACACTTTTTTTAGCAAAAACAAAGAAGATTTGGACTTGATAATCCAATCTTTACATGTGATCTAAGATCCCGTTATCTTTTCACGATCTGATTATTTATTAATCCATGCTTTGTTATTCATGTTTATTTTGCATTTTCTTACACGTTCCCAAAGAAAACTTAGACGAGTGGCTTGCTTGCCCTTCACTTCCAAATATCACCATCTTGCCCAACTTGCTAATGTTACCAATATTCTTCTCCTACGCACTTTGCTATAGCGAGGATCCTATGGAGTCAAATGGTCAAATCTTTTAATCGCCGTTTAAATGTATGATAGGACCAATTATATCCCTGCAATGCCCCAAGAATATGCTTTAGCAAACACAAGGACCACCTATTAAGACATGACTTTGCGTTTAAGTATGACTTTTTAGCTGGGTTTTTAATTGTTGAGTTTTGCTTTTCATTAGTTTGATTAGAGGAATTCGTAGAAGTTTGTTAGCAAATACACGTCAAATTCACCCAATTTCGACCCATAAAAAGTGTATTAAATTCTGTCGATACACTGCCCTATTTGTTTTGCAGTGTAATTCTTGTATCAAATTTATGTTAGTATTTAGTGACATAGTGTCTCTATTGCCCCATTGCTATTAACGTAACCTGCTTAATGATCTAGCATAACTTGGGGAACGATTAAATTCAGAATAAAAAATACTAATTTCAAAACATCCATATTTTAAATTGAAAAATAAATTTATCAAAAAAAAATATTCTGAAATTATTAATTTTTGTTCTGAATTTAGCTTTATCTATAATTATGATGTTTTATAATAATCTTATCAGTGAATAGATCCTTTTCAATTAGTCAATTATTTTTGTGCATGTTTTTATTCAATTCATCTTTTATTTAGAGGACAACTTTATTTCCAGAACTATTTTTTTACTTTTAGAAAAAATATTATCGGATTCTCCTTTTCATCCTTGGATGATCCCCATAAGAAGAAGTCTGCTCCATCTTTTAGTAGGAGTAGTATTTCAATGTTTCTCTAAGTATCTACTTTCCATTAGTATTCTTTTTTAATTTCTTTTTATTTTTTTATCCTCATCGAATATTTTCACTCATGGCTCCAAGAGCATGCTCCTTCTAAATTCTAATCTCCAAACTTTAAAGTCGATTAGTCCAACCCTCCATAGTGCAAAGAAGGGATCGATTTTTAACTAGTCATAATATGTGTTCAAATGATTCAATGATGATAATTGGATATCAGATTTAATAAATAATAATTATAAAGTTAGATTCAAATCGTTTCATTTTCATTTAAACAATAATTTATCACTATTTAAATTATTTTTATGGTCAATTATTCATTATCCTTGAATAAATATATATAAAAAATTGTTAAATAGATTTAGGGCTTTAATGATCATTTTTTTAATGAGAATTTAATTAATTTTTTCAAACATTCCTTGGTTCAATGAATCAATAATAAATGTAGCAGTATTTCTTCTTTTTTCCTCTGTTATTGCGGGAACCACTAAGGATAATAAGGAGAAGGCCATAATTTTTTCCTTGAAAGTAAGAAAAATCTCCCTGAAAATAAGATTAGCCTATTTAGAATATACTAGCTCCTAATTGTATAAATAAAAAATAATTAACCAACATAAATTTCTTAGACAAGTTCCCACAAAAAGTAATTGTGAACGCATCACTAAACATACCACAAAATAGAAAAGACGACCACGGACCGCGTATTAGCAAGCACATTCATCAACAAACATATTCTTTCCATATTCTTACACACGCCTCTTACCAAATTTCCAAATTCCCAAAAACCCCAAATTTACCCCTCCAAAACGGTGCCGTTTCCCCCTTCCTCCTCCTCTCCCCTCTTCTCTCCCTATAAATACCACATCACCCCCTCTGCCTCATGCTTTGTTAGGAGACTACTCACTCACCACAGCTCTCCAAACAAAACCACGCTACACTTTACAACAATAATCACTTTATCTCTCTTGAACCGACGATGAAATCCTCCGCCGCCGGAGAGACCACAGCAACAGCAACTGTGAAGTTTCTGTGCAGCTACGACGGCAGGATCCTTCCCCGTCCCTCCGACGGCAAGCTCCGTTACGTCGGAGGCCTCACTCGCGTCGTTTCCGTCGCCCGCAACGTCTCCTTCTCCGGTGAGTCGCTCGATTCACCTTGATTTCGAGGTATGTGTTTCTGTGTGTGATTGTTGTTGATTTGGAGAGATTTGTGTGTGTAGAGTTGATGGTGAAGTTGGAGGAACTGTGTGGCGGCCGATCGGTGTTACTTCGGTGTCAGTTACCGAACGAGGAACTCGACGACGTACTTGTTTCCGTCAAATCTGATGAAGATCTCGCAAACGTCTTCGAGCTCTACGATCGCGCTTCCTCCTCGAAGATCCGTGCCTTCCTCTTCGCTCCGAAGTCATCGAAGTCGGTCTCCGCTTCGTCATCGTCGACGTCATCGTCCGTCGCTTCGAGCTCTGATTCGTCTCCGAAGAACAGCAGATCCGGTCGCTCTGCGGCCAATTCTTCACCGATGGATCGCAGATCTGAGATTCCGGTGGGGCCTCGCCTGACGTCATCGCCTGTGGTCTACGGAAACGGCAAAAACGATGAGATCCGATATCTGAGATATTATCCGTGCAATCTGCAGGCGAATCCGGCGACGCGTTTTAGTCACTTCGTTCCTAATCGGTTTCGCTTGCACTAGTTTCATCATCTTCAACCTATGAAATTTTCTTTTTATTTTTCCTTTTCTTTTTGTTTCTGAAATTTTTTGATCGAATATACAAGTACAATGGATCGATGAAGATGAAAAAGGAGAAATCAGTCGTCGAGGTTGAGTGGCAGTTATGTAAATTGTTAGGTTTTGAGGGATTGTTTTGAGGAAAATCCTGTTTGTTTTTTGGTTTGGATTGGAATCGGATTCGGCTATGGCGATTTTTGTGTGCTGAATTCGTGCAAGGTTTTTGTGAATCAACTTCTCCTCCATGGATTCCGTTTCGTTTCCGTCATTCGCCATCATATTCGCCGTTAAGAGAAATCCTCTTCATCAGTGATTTGCTGCGTGGTCGTTTTTGTTTCGTGAGTCGACGTCTGGGTTTCGTTTGTGTGTTTGCCACGTACGGCGTTATCAGTTGCTTCACGTCTTTTTTATTTTCTCCTTTTCTCAGTTTGTCATTTAGTCATTTTTTTATTTAATTTTGTCCAGTTCTTTTTTGTGTCTGTTTTCGGTTTAGGATTTTTTTAATTCTTTAATTGGTTGTTCATTCAATTCATCTCTGATTTTCGGTTCTGTGATATTTGCAGGTCATTGAAGGATCCTTGAACTTGCAAGGAGCCAGCGCTTGGTGATAGAACGATTGAAAAGGACGAGGTTAAGTGGTGCTGAGAGTAACTGAAATCGTAATTAACCTTGATTAATGAATTGAACAATGAATTAAACCGCCTTAGACTTCATTAATGAATTTATTTCTTCAACTTGATTAATTAAATTTTGGGGCGGTGTAGCGTGGGACCCATTGAACGTGCAAGTGGAGGAGATGGATGAGGTGAACCGGAAAATTCGGTGGTGATGGGACATCATTGATGAGGAAAGTTTATGCTACGATGAAATTGTTATGCGACCCATTGAATAAAGGGATAAAATGATTCGTGATGACCGTGACTGTGGTTTATTCGGCAAAGATGATGACGTGACTGCTTTGTTTTAATTTAATTATGATTTTTTGTTAATTTTAATATTTTATTTTTTATTTGATAATTAATTTATATTAACATAATTAAAATTATTTTTTTGTTTTTTTCTTATATTTTTAAATTTTATTTATATCTTATTCTTATTAAAAAAATATTTTTTTATTAAATTTTATAAAAATTTAAAATATAAATTGAGAAGCAGAGTTCTTCTTGGGAGTGAATTAATTGTCCTCGGTAAGTTCTGAGTCAGTGTTAAAATGAGGTGAGTAGAGTTGGAGCATTTTGTTTGAAGTGCGATCGGATCATTGTTTGGTTGTGGTCTGTTGTGTGGATTTGGTGAATCTTCATAGTCGTTCGACCAAATTCACTCGTAAAAGAAATGTACTCCTACATGGCCACGAGTCGTTGCTAGTGAACGAAATGATATCTTGTTGGTGAACAGACTGCTGCAAAGTCAAATTGAGAATAAAATCTGGGAAATGGTTGAACAAAAGATTCTTGGAATATCCATAGAATGAAACAGAAGCAAAAGCCCCTTTCTAAGGTCGACTTGGAAATTGAAATTTGAATCAGTCAAATTCAGATTAGTCTTTTTGTGTTTGCCTTGAAACGTTCAGCTAAGAGCACACATTAAAGTTAACATGGCCCTTGCTGGGACAGACAACATTAACGGACTGAAAGGTCCTTTTGTTCACGGTGAAATTTCCAAAGCGAAACTCCAACTGTATATTAGTTGGTTCCGGGAAATGAACAAAACTACCTTTTAAAAAATTAAAAAAAAAAAGGTTCGGAAATGGATTTTATTGCCCTCTTTCCTGATTCCAAATATTGTTAAACAAGTTCTGGGAGCATACATAATATCCGGTGTACATCCGCCAGCATAGTTTGCTAATTCATGTGTGGCTCAGTTCGACTCCCTACGAAACCAACAGCATCGACCGGAATGAATTGATCATGCTTGTACAATCTCAATGATCATGCTTTTTAAAGATAGGTGTAGTGGTAGAAGGTTCAATAATATAATATTTTTTTATTTTATTTAAATTGTAATATTTTTTTAAATGTCTTATTCAAATTGTTCATATTTAATAATTTTCTTAACACAAAAAATTAGAATATCTAGATTTTATATCATATTAAATCGTTCATCATCATTTTTGTTTCTTTATTTCCTCATTTTTAATCTCACACGTTCATAAGAACCAAATTTATCATTCTTTATTAAGTTTGTAGAAATTGGCAACAGGAGGAAAAGTCAATAATCTATTTATATTGTTGCACCCAAATTTCGATATGGGTTTAATATCTCTAACACGTTCTCTCACGCGAATGTTTTTTTTGTGTTTAAAACCAATTGATAATAGGAGAAGTTAATGATCTATTTATATTGTTATAGTTTTTGTCCAAATTTCGATATGTGTTTAATATCTCTAACAAATTAAACTCGTTGACAATCCGATTCAAGGATAACTCGATCCATGCTGATTGACTTCGCAGTTTCGATCCAAGCCGGATTGCCAGCGGCTCCGGGACTGCAGGGTACTGCTTCGCTGATATTCTGTTTCGCATCGCCATTATCACCTCTCCTGGTGGTCTACACTTACTTTCATGACACCAGGAGCTGGTGCTTTCCACTTTGCATCTACGAAACCACTTTTGAACAGGAAGATACAGGTAAAAGATGAGACGCGAGACATTTCGTGCTAATATATAGAATGAGCGTTGTATCACATGACGAACATAACATTATTCCGGACACTATGAATAAAGTAACGTCAAAACGATCTCAAGCCTATGTGTTGCATCAGAATTTCAGTTGAAGTGTGGACATTTTGTTCTACTCCAATTGTATTTTTTTGGGGCTTTGTTGGTATGGGTCATAGGCCCAAAACTCGTATTGTGGGCTCTCAGCCCGATCCATAATGTGACCACAACAATGGGCGTCCGGCCCTAAATACTACATATGGCCCTAAATTATTAATATAAATCATTTTTTTCTATTCATTATTTATTATTATTTCTGTCACAAAATAAATGCAACATTTCACTTTTAGTATCATTCAACCTGTATTTTAAAAAATCTGTTTATTCGCCTTAATCATGTAAAAAAATTACGTTATCGGCACAAGGTTGAAATATATAACTAAAATTATCATTAATGTTATACGATAATTTTATCAAACATGATGTTTGATCATTCCATAACACAAATCAAAATTTACATCGACAAACCCCAGATCAAACCGTTGCACTTATTCTAAAATGAAGGGAGTACTATGAAGTATTGATTTTAAATAAAACGATTTTTGATTGTTTCATACTCCTTGAATCCTAAAAAAAAATTGAACTATTTTTCTAATTTGTCCTTTTAAAAAATAAGAACATTATTATAAATAAAATTTTTTAAATCTAATTTTATTCAATTATCTTTATTACTCATTTTATTATATCACATTATCACAGTCCACTACAATTTTTATCATTTCTATTTTCTCACTAATATACAAGAGATATAAAGGTCATTTGTGTCAAGTGCAACTCATTTTTCTAATTTTCCTAAAATATGTGCTTAGTTTTATTTTTTTGAAATGGAGGAATAACACACATACTTATAAGGTTTAAAAGTTAAGCAATCATAAAACATGATGAGATAACATGCAAGCAGGCACGAGTCGTGAAGATCCCATCAAAATGAATTTATATCTACTCAATCCACACAACATAAAATTCACAAAAAGCTATGCAACATAACATGAATACGATACACATAATCTTAACCCTCAGACATATTTTTTCAACAAGTAAAACCTCGATGTTCCATTTCCCCACGTTACCTTTTTGAGATAACCCTTTCATTAAATTCGACCAACCCAAACCCAAATTTGAATTCCTTAACGAGGTAGTATATCTTTCTCCCCAAGACACCAATGTACATCGACGTAGATTATGCTATAATACTGAGATGGGGGAAGAAATCAACATGAATTTTATAGGTAAGTACGTCCTGTTACTCCTGAATCAATTAGCGCAAGGTCTAATTAATATACTGACATAGTTAGTAAAAAATTAAAATAAATAAATAAAAATATATCGATCAATTAAATTAAACAAAATATATAATTAATTTTTAAAATCATTCGAAATTAATACATCCATCCATATATATATATGACACAGACTCATTTCAATAATTTCTAATTTTATTTTTATTTGTTTAATAATACATATATTTTTTCTGTCCCAAATTATAGGTAGCACTTTAAATTTAACAAGAGACGAAATTTGATTTATATCGTGGGACGATCAAAGATTATTTTTCATAAAATTCTCGTAAAACATTAATGATATTTTAAGTTGTGTACTTTGATTCTATATATATGTAATATAATTTTCATGTATCGTTAAAATGAAAAACAAAAAGAATACTTCTTTCGTGGTAAAATTATTACAACATTTATTTTATATACTCAAATTTAGATTTATCTCATTTTTTTTATCAACTTTAATTCTCAATCATAAAATCTTTCTTTTCCGATCTTCTTTAATTCGTAATCACAGAATACTTTATAAAAATAAAAATATTGTAAATAATTTGAGACGGATCAAAATAACAAAACAATATAATTATTTTGAGATAAAGATAATATTTTATTAACTATACTGACAGACAGATAATGATATGCACTTGATCTAATTCCTTAACGAGGTAGTATATCTTTCTTTCCAAGATACCACAACAAAAATATAACGATAAAAATATTGTACAAACAGAAAAAGTCGACCCAAATATTATTCGATTTAAATAACATCTCATCCCCTCACATTCTCCTCACCAAGCGGCTTACTGGTACGCTTCTCCAAATCTCTCTCTCTCTCTCGATACACGTTCACTCTTCATCGGATCTCATCTCAGCTTCGATTCTTCGTCGATCATCGATCGATTCATCGCGGATCACCGGCACGCGATCATGTCTTCGATGGCGGCGTCATCTGTTGTCTTCAAGGTTCGATTTCGATGAAATTCGTGTTGTTATGGTTAATGAATTTCAATTTGATTCGAGTTTTGATTGTGTTTGTGATTCGATTTGTTGTGTGATTGTTTTGGATTTTGGTTGTTTTGAGTCTGATGGATGGAGATTTGATGAATTTTGGATTGGATTGATTGGTTTGGTGTGGTGGAGGGGGAAATTAGGGTTTGGTGGAGTGGACTTGTGTGGGGATCGGTGGTGCGTGGCTTTTTTTGATGACGAATAGATGGATGCATGTGTGAGGGGGGTGTGATTTGTGGCTGATTTGAGTTTGGATATGTGATGTGAGAGGAGTCATGTGTGTGATTTATGGTTCGATCTGAGGAGGAGATGATCTAAGGAGTTGGTTCAGCGGTAAACAGTCTTTCCCCGGACATGTTCAATCTATGACATTAAAGAGAACCAAGTAATTATTCAAAGCACTCGTCTTTGTTCACTCTATGACAAACTCACAACGTGCAAGTTCTCTGGGATTTAGTGTTGTGAGTTTGTCATAGACTGAACAAAGACGAGTGCTTTGAATAATTAATTGGTTCTCTTTAGCTACAAGTTCACATAATATGCTACAAACTTCTCATATATTCGAACTTCGGAACTGAGTGCACTTGTTTAGCTACAAGTTCAGATTATTTGTTACAAACTTGTGAGTTTTCACTTTGTACTTCTATACTTCTATTGTGGTTGGTCTTTTTTTTCTTTCAATTTTTTTTTTGGGATTAAGAGTTGCTACTGATGTATATTTGCTGAAGTTACGATCTATACATCTATTGTGGTTGGTTTTTTTTCTCTTTCAATTTTTTTGGGATTAAGAGTTGCTTCCGTACTACCAAAAATGGATAGGACAACTGGTATCTGGATGAAATGTGATATTGTTTTAGAAAATTGTATTAAAAGTATTACCATCAAAGAGCAGTGTTTGACAATATTTTTACTGTTATTCTGCGCTATTTTGTGGATTTAGAGTGTATGTGATTGTGTTTTCACCTTTTTTAATGTATCTATGTTATTTCTGATAAATGCATTGGATGCAGGTTAAATATGGAGATACCCTTAGACGCTTTAATGTCCAAGTTGATGAAGTTCAGCCCATTACTCTTGACGTGGATGGGCTGAGGGCAAAAGTCCGAAGCCTGTTTAATTTTCCACCTGATGCTGCCTTCACCATGACATACGTGGATGAAGATAATGATATTGTCACAATAGGAGACGAAGAAGATCTTCGGGACGTTGTCAAACAAGGGTTAGATCCGGTGAGGATTGACGTTCAGCTGACTGATCACAAGGGTGGTTCATTCACTGGTGTCTCTAGCGGTACTTTCACTGAAGTTAAGGGTGTCCAGTCAGATATGGACAATGTAGTCGCTGAAATCTTAAGATCCTTCCAAGTTGGTCAGGCACCTTTTAAGAGTGTTGTTGCTGAAGTGGTGAAGTCAGAGCCACTTCTTGAGACACTTTCCAAAATGTCCCTTGATTCGGCTGCAAAAGCGGTTGCCGACCCCCCTGCACTTGTAGAGCTGCTTGATAGCCTTGTAAAAGCTGGAAAAACTTACTTCAAAGCAAGCCCCAGTGCTGAGAGTTCCGCTGCGAATACCGTTGTGGAGAAGGCTCCTCAGAATCCAGCATCACCGAATGCAGAAAGCAATGGTGATGATACCAAAGGATTGGGTGAAGGCCGATCTTTGGAGAGTAAGAACACTTCTGAAGCGTCCGAGACTGCTTTTCAGACTGTTAATAGCGAAACCATTAAACGAAAGTTGCCTTCTGTAGTTTCCCAGCAAAAGGGCAAGCATATCTCATCATCTGTGATTTCTGGTGGTGCTGCTTCTAGAAAGCCTCCGACAGATGATAATACCGCAAATATCACCCTACAACCGGTTGCTGTTAACCGTAGTTATGACAAAGAGGAGTCCAAGGTTGATGGGAGTTCTTCATGTCCTTTTGTTGAGGCTTCTTTAAAGCAGAACTCAACTACAGGGGTGCCTCTCGTCACTCCTTCCACGTTTTTGCCTTCTCACCCTTTTCATCATCCTAGAGGTGCTATTTTCCATAGAGGTGTTCGTTGTGATGCCTGTGGGATGTTCCCAATTACTGGACCACGATTCAAGTCTAAAGTGTAAGTAATAGTATATGATCTCGGCTCTTAAAACTCTACTGGTAAGCAAAGCGACTTCTGATGCCTTAGTTTGAACGTACTTTATTTATTTGTGCAGGAAAGAAGACTTTGATCTCTGCGGTGAATGCTTTTTTAGGCTCAGTGAAAAGGAGCAGGATTACTTGAGAATCGATTTTCCTGCTTACCGGAACCCATGGGCCAGCCAATTCTATAACCCAGTATGCATGTTTTCTTTGTGTTCTGTTTTGCGCTTCCATCGATGGATTGCTATTTTGATCACATTTTTTTTTTTCCTTAGATGATTTCATCAGCTTGGGGGAATCCTCTACACGCCCCTCCTCCACCCCCACCATTCGCAAAGTGCAGTGCAATGAAAAAAGCAATGAAAAAGGCACGATCAGAAGAGAAGCAGTGGAAGAAACAGGACTCAAAACAGGCTTATGCAATTGTCAAAGAGCAGCAGTTGAAGAAGGCAGAGGCAAAACAGGCACATTCTGAAGAGAAGAAAATGAAGAAACCTGAGGCAAAGCAGCCACCTCCGGAAGAGCAGCAGTTGAAGAAGGCAGAACCGCCACGTCTTAGGCTTGATAGCCGATTTATCGTGGATGTGAATGTCCTAGATGGAACCATTATGGCTCCAAAAACTCCCTTTACTAAGATCTGGCTGCTCCACAACAATGGGCAAGACGCATGGCCTCGTGGGATGCAACTTCTTTGGATAGGTGGCGACAAGTTCAGTGATGTTGATGCTGTCAAGATCAAGGTGCTTGATTCAACGTTGAACTGTACATGATGTTGCAGATATCTATGTTTATCCAATCCCCAAATCCACTAATTCTTTTTGTCGTTTTGGAATGTTAGGTTCCTCTGGGAGGCTTGCCAGTTGACGATGAACTTGAAGTAGCTGTTGATTGTACGGCCCCAGATCTACCTGGTCGATATATTTCTTATTGGAGGTTGTCCTCACCTTCTGGCCAAAAGTTTGGGCAGCGTATATGGGTTCTTATCCAGGTATGAATGGCGGCTCCAAACTTGTACATATTTGTTCCATTATTTGTCAGTCTTGCTTATCCGTTGTACTCGCAGGTTGATGCTTCATTGGCCGACTTGGATTATGATGATGGCCTAAATTTGAACTTACCTCCTGTTAGTTCTGATAACAGTGCTCCTGTCATTGTGACTAAGGTTGAGCCTGTTGTCGATGTGAGCAACCAAGTTTCTATGGCTGAACCTCTCGTCGATGTGAGCAACCCAGTTGCAGTTACAGAGCCTCCCGTGGATGTCAGCGACCCAGTTGCTATAACTGAGCCTATTGTGGATGTTAGCGGCTCAGTTGTTGGAACTGAGCCTCGTGTGGATGTTAGCAGTCAAATTGCCGGAACTGAGCCTCTAGTGGATGTCGGCTACCCAATTGATGAGTTTCTTGTGGATCTTGGTCGCCCTCTTCCGAGTTTCACGTCTTACTCTCCTTTCAGCTCTCTGATCGGAGAATCCTCAAAGCCTTTGTTGGCCAAGCAATCTGAGAATACGGTCCAGAACCTTAATCCACCTAGTTTACCCATGTACTTCCAATCTTCCTTCCCTCCAGCACCTCAGGCGACCAATCTTGCCAGTCCATTTATTCAACTTGATTCTCCAATTTCCTATCCTTCGTTTACTGCCCAAAGAAATTGGAATGATTCTGCAGCGGTCCGTCCAACGGTTTCGTATCCTTTTGTGAACACCATACCGGTTGCTACTCCTCCTGTTGCTGATCCTATGGTGGCTAGTACCCCAGCCAGCTTCCCGGAGGGTCCTGCTGCTGTCTCAGGCCCTGTGGAAGTTGCCCAAACGACCTCTGACAATGCCGAAAATGATGAAATGCTTGAACAAGTCCTCTTGAAGGATCTGGAGGAAATGGGTTTTACCGAAGTTTCCTTGAACAAGGAGATTCTGAGGATCAATAAGTACAACATGGAACGGTCTGTGGAAGATCTCTGTGGCTATATCGATGCGAACTGGGACCCACTTCTGGAGGATCTGGAAGAAATGGTACATTCCTAATCCAATCAGCGCCAGTCGTGTACCCTTTTTACCCTGCTTATGTTGTCTGTATGTTCTTAAAACTCAACTTATGGTCGCAGGGCTTTCATGACAAGTTAACAAACAAGAGACTTCTTGTGAAGAACAATGGGAGCATCAAGCGTGTGGTGATGGATCTCGTCGCTGAGGAGTACGAGTAGAGCTGGCTGGCGACGGGTATTATGGGCTTAATCTTATATGCTGTTTATATAAATAAAAGCATGGAGATGTGTGGGCATGCAGCAGATGCTTTTTCTTTTGGTTTATGAGGCTGTGCTGTGCCTCAGTTATCTATGTTAGCGTGGGTACTCTTATGTTGCTGTTTATGTTTTTAATCAAGTTTGACGCGTGAAGATTCTGCTGTTATATGATGATATTATGGCTTTGCTCTTTGCAACGTCACTCTTGTGGTTCTCTTTTGGATCTCGATTGTGCTGAACAAGCTAAGGAACTCGATTGTGGTTTCGGCATTATGATACTTGGGTTTGTGGAGTTCTTCGATGTGAATGTCGCTCTTAGGCATCTTAGATAGTGTAACCTGTGTGTTCCATAAGTATTTGACTCTCATTGTGTAGTCTAAACGAGTTCGAAGTTGATACCTACCATTTCACGTGGAGTTATTCAAACATGGATTGATTCCCAAGATCCTGGTGTTCGTCATGTCCCACTAGTGGTGATAATGGTTCTTCAGTCGTGAATAGACATGTTAGTACGACTTGGGAAGATTTTTGCTGACTTTGTCATTGTATGTCGAAAGTATGGGATTAAACTGATCGTGTCATTTAGTCGCTCTGCATTCGTTTTATTGTCTGGACAAGAAAACATCCTTAATATATCAGGTCGCAATATGTGTATATTACAATAGGCATAGGACTACGTATGTATATGTCAGTCCTTCCCATGCCATACTCTACTAGATGAGACCTTCGTATGCTCACATCTGATGAGCATATTTTCCCTATCATAGAAAAAACTGCATAAATTCTGCAAAACTCATTAAGCCTCTAGTTAATCGACAGCATCCAAGTGCTGATTTTCCCTGATTAACTGTAATCAGTTCCGGTCCAGTCAAGCATGTTGGACTTTGACAGGTAAACGCGCTTTGAGGAGTTGTTGTTATATATACTTGCATTCTCCGTGCTTCGAGTTTCGTTATTCTTGGTCAAGTCATAGCTAAAGTAATGATAAGAGGAGTGCTGTCTATGAAGATTATGCAGAGGGCACTCCTATTCTTTGGGCTGGTGTTGATGACTACTTGTGTTTGTTCGCTCGAGTTCTCAGCACGCGCATCAGCTGGGCATGGTAACATTTTATACTTTTTCCTCTCGATTTACAATCCTATACCATTGGTGTATTGTTCGTACGGAATGTTATCAAAGATCGGTAAGTTGGAGTAGATTTTGGTATTCTTTTTAGAATAACCCTCTCTATTATGAGCTCAGTATTTGTTAACATGCATAATGAGTTTACTATCATTTCTACTAATTTCTGATAGAGATGATTGCTCAATATAAGAGCAGGTGTAACATCGTTACATTGATATGACCGGTTCAAATTCTGCATTCCTTGTTGTAAACCTATTGTCAAAACGGTGAGGTGAAAGTGTTGCAACTCTCGAATCAAAAGGGGAAAAAATGGGTG